>JAJJWW010002247.1:0-76729 GCA_023531295.1 Papaver armeniacum
ATGGTGAGAATATTGGTGGCGGAGCTCTTTTGAAGAGGAGATTGCCCCTGGCAGTCAAGGGAGATATTCATGCGTGATGATCTAAACTTTCTCCCTACCCGAATCATGGGAACGAAGATGTTGATCTTGACCAACAATCCTATTTGAGTCCGGTTCGGGAGTTCTCTTTTGGCAAGATTTATTCCTGCGGGTTGGCGAGGTTGATATAGGTGCTGCCATGGGGATAGCTTGGGTTTTCTCTTTGCTCTCTCCAAACAATGAGTGGGACGTCCTTGCTGAGACCGGTGGTGAAAAATAAACTGTGAAGGAATAGAGGTTCGATGAGGACAACGAGGCCCTTGCTAACAAGGAGGCCCGAAGTCAAGAAGGTTCGATGGTCGAAGGAACGATTCTTGATGGTGGGTCTTCCGATGCTTCTTGAGAGAGGGTTTTGAGAGGGTCGTGATGCATGATGAGTGATGATGCCACGCTTGATTGGTTGATGAAGAAAAACTTGATGTTCGTGGCTAACTTGCTGCTCAGGTGATCCCTGGTGAGAAAAGTTCGGACGCTTTCACCCGATGGAAGAAATCTACGATTCTACGTCCCATGATGAGGTTGCGAGATGCAGGAGAAGGATTTGGGGCTAATTCTACTAGTCTATTAGTCGATCCTCCCTCTTCCATTGCTGATATGATGGCTATAGCCGATGGGTACGTCTGGTTTCCCTCGACGGTGTGTTCTTGAAGTAAGTCATCGTGAATTCCCCCAAATTTGAAATGAAATGATTTTTTTTATTAGTGTTATTATTCGTTTGTCATCCAGATGATGAGGAAAGAACACTCTTTTCCTCTGTACCAATTCTTCAGGAGGCGAGGCCCTAAAACTGGAGGCAAAACTTCGTCATAGAGAAGAGGAGTTGAGCTATTTGAGGACGGGGAGATATTAGAAGCGAAGAATCGGTGAAGGGTAACATTGACAGTGAAAGAGGAGAAACCGTCTTGAACTTGCACTTGTTCGTAGTGATTTGGAGAAGGCTAATGCGATGCTTCGTCTTCAGGGTTCGTTTTCTTTCCTTGCATTTCTATTCGTCTCTCTCTCTTTTATCTTATTAGTGTGTTATGCGAGTCCCCCTGCTTTATCTTCGGTGGGCGATGTCGAGAGAATTAGCATGGCCCGAAGTGAAAGGACTCGCCAAGCTTCTCGAATCATAGAGTTGGTGGAGAAAATTAAAGAGTGAAAGCCGACAAATGGGGCCACGGGCCGTGAGCATAATGTCTTGGTGGTGAATGGCGAGAGGCGGAACCAAATGGTTGATATGCACAATAGTTATAATGCCGATACGCCGGTTTAATGGTGCTCTCTTTGTGGACTCGTGAGAATCTCTGCGTGAGGCGTGAGGATATTTCTCGTTTTAGAGACCAAGGTAATAAACTTGGAAGAGGAGTTGCGTCAAGCTCGTTCATCTCATGACCCGAATTTAAGGATTTATACAACGACTTGTTCGGGAGAGGACCATGCCAGATCTAAGGCCACGCCCTTAGTAATGCCTTAAGGGCTTGTCGGTCCGATGTTGCTCGTTTAGTTGAATGCGGGAAGGATACAGAAGTTAATATGTTTACACTTTGCTAAGGGGATAGAAGAGATGAGTAGCAGAAGTCAATTGCCTTCATCATTTAGACTCCATGAGCGGGTAGAGTTGGATGAGTGTCGGTTGCTCTCACAAATCTTCGATTGGATTATAAGAAAAAATTTTGGAGCGAGTATAATTTTCTTATTGAAGCCCGAAGGCATTTGTAGTTTATGAATATGAGATATCTTCGGTTAATGTCGAAGGTATACATTTGTTTGGTCATGAGTGGTTCCGTAATTCTAGTTTTCTAACCCATTTGTGTATTCTTTTCAGAGCTCGAGGGACAGCTTATCCTTGTAAATGAAAAGCTTGAAGAGGCTCAATCTTCCTTAGTGAAGCAGCAGGGTCAGACTAAGTATTATGAGAGTTCAGCTGGATCTCGGGACGAAGCAGTGAAAGAGGCAGCCAAAGAAGTAACCCGACTGAAGTCTTACGTTATCCTTGTCCCGAACTCAAAACCACCTTAATTGCATATAAGGCTCATTGTTAACTTGTAGAAAAAAAGTTAACAAAACTCGAACCCGAGATCGACGAGCCTTGAAGAACATGGTATTGTCAGAATTACCCATCATCCTAATACCTGAACCCTTAACTTACTCTTCGATCCTTCGGGAGAGCGTCCCATCGTCTCGAAGAAGAATCCAGTGATCACGTGTTGATTACTTGGATTTGGTCCATTTTTGGTGCATCTTTTGTGTTTCTTGTTTAATTCCGAACGTAATCAACTTTTATGGAATGGATCATCGTTTGTTTGGATATGTACAACTCGACTTATGCATGGTTAATTCGGTTACTCTTTTAGATGAGAGTAAATTTAGTTAAAAAATAACTTAAGTAATAAAAAGTGTTTGACGGCAATAACGAGGATAGGCACCTTCGTTACTGACTTTGGACCTATCACCCCGCTGGCTAACCCTTGGACAGAGGATTACCAAACGGTGGGGGTTGATGCAGTGTTCCCGGATATGTAATGCGTTATTGAAATATTTACATGCATTCATTCCGGCGGAGACCCGCTACCTTGTTGATTGGTTGGGTATATCTTTTGCTTGGAAGCCTTCCTATGGTCCTACACTCATAGACGGCTGATAGGGAGTCCAGAGATTGTATATGGTTACTTTACCCAAAGAGAAAATTTTGCAAAAGCTTGTTTGATTGATAAAGTGAGGTCTTTTATTCCTCGTCCGGAGATAGAAACATGTTAGCGGCCTGTTATCTTCTTGTTCACGGTGCTCTTCATGCAAATCTGAACTGCGTTGCTTTATGGATAGTATGGCTTGAGATTTTTCGCGTTCCAAGGATGTCTGGGGACTTCTCCCTTTAAGTTACGCAGGTAATAAGATCCATTTCCTGCAATATCATGTATTACAAATGGTCCTCCCCATGTTGGTGCTAACTTGCCCCACTTTTTTCTCTCGTTGGTATTCGGGTATAGTTTTTAGCACATATTGTCCTTCTACAAAATTTCTAAGCTTAACCTTCTTGTTCTATTCGCTTGTTAATCTTCGTTGGTAATTTTCCATCCTTTGTAGCGCTGCATCCCTCCTTTCTTCTAGATCATCGAGCCTTTCCAACATCATGTCCACTGTGAGGTTCTTCTCCCATGCTTGTCTTTTAGTGGGCATGATGATCTTTGTCAGGATGATTTGCCCGACTCCGTAAGTGAGGAGGAACGGTGACTCACCGGTTGTGGATCTGCTTGGAGTTGTCCGATATGCCCATAGCACGTTGTGTAACTGTTCGCATGCACCATCGTCCCTTGTGTTCATCTAGTGATTTCTTCAGGATAAGAGAAAGGGTCTTATTTGTGGCTTCGGCCTGGCCGTTTCTCTGGGGATAGATGGGAGTTGATTTATTCTTCCTGTTTTTGAAGGTGTCAAAGAGCATGTCTATGTTCTTTCCCTGCAGCTGCTTGCCATTGTCAGAGACGATATCTGCAGGGATGCCGAACCTGCAAATGATGTTTTGGAAGATAAATGTGAATACGTCCGAGTCTCGAATTTTAGCCAGGGCCTTGGCTTCTACCCATTTGCTAAAGTAATCTGTGGCTACAATCAAGAATCGTCTTTCCTGATCCTTGATCAGGGGGTCCAACGATGTCTATGCCCCATTTTGAGAAGGTCAAGGACTATCACTGAATTCATCTTTGTTGCGGGAGCATGGATCCTTTTAGCAAACCGTGGCATTCCTCACATCTCTTAGACATTCTTGCGGCATCTCGCATCATTTGTGGCCAATAATATCCATCTTAGCTTTGTATGCTAGTGATATCATCCAACTATGGTTGCTTGCGTCTCCAGTGTATGTCTTTCAAAACTTCGATGTCCTTCCTCTCTTGATAGGCGGTGTAGCCTTGGTCAGAAAAGACTTCTTATATAATATTCGCCTCGAAGGTCATACCTCCGCCTTTGATTGCACTTTTCTATCTTGCTTCAAGTCCGCAGGCAGCTTACCTTCTTTAAGGAAGAGATGAACTTCGGCTCTCCAATCTTCTTCGTCCTTGAAGTCTTCATCTTCGTTGGCTCTTGTCATAATATCATCTTCGTGAAAGTCATCGGCGATGTATTCCCCTGCATCATCGTCAACGATATCGTCCCACTTCATCGTCTTCACCATATGTAGCGAAGGATTCTTGTGGAGTAATCGAGGGCTCATATACTATTGTTATCTTGATTGCCTTGACGCTTTCATCTTTCAACATGGATGATATGTATGCTAAAGCATCAGCATGTCTAAGGTCTCTTCTGCATAAATGTCGGAACTTGATCTTTTGGGTATTTGGGATGATAGAGTCTGGACCAAGGCCATGTACGCTGAAAGGGTCTCATCATAGATATTGTATTCTAGTCCTATTTGTCGTATCACCAGTTGTGAATCGCTCGTCAGTGGTACATCGGTTATTCCTATTTCTACTATCAAACGAAGAGCATATACTACGGCTTCGTATTCTACGATGTTGTTGGTACGCTCCTTAAATTCCAACCTCAGTGCATGTACGATCCTGTCTCCAGTGGAGGTGGTGATTACAATGCCTATGCCCGCACCTTCCCTATTCCTTGATAAATCGGGCGAAGACCTCCCATCCTCTTTGGTTTGAGGGTTCGAGAACATCGACTAGATCTTTCGTATCCACTTCCTCCTCATTTTCCGGGGTAAATCTGCTAGGAAATCCGCCATGACTTGCGATTTTTGGCATTTTGGATCTCATGGATGATGTTGAACTGATCAAGATGAGTATTCCATTTTGCTATCCTTCCTACTTTCAGCGCTTTTGAGAACAACCTCCAATGGTGCTTTGCATGGAACACGAATTAGTGAGTCAAGAAGTATGTTCTTAGCTTTTGGGTTTCCCATACTAGTGCCAAGATGAGATGCTCGATCTTTGTATAATTTCTTTCTGGCAGGTTGAGAGTCTTGCTAACGTAATAAATTGGTTGCTCTACTTCGTGTTTGTCTTGACCAACACTGCACTGACTGCATCCTCCGTTTCTGCTATGTAGAGAGCCAATACCTCATCGTGATCGAGCTTTTGCATGATCAGGATCGTGGCCAAATATTCTTTGATCTTTTGGAAAGCTTCTTCGCATTTGCGGTCCATTCAAACTTGATCCTTTTTTGAGGATGTTGAGAAATGTTTGCATTTGTCCGATGATGCGCGATGAATCTACCCGGAGAACATTAAAAGGATCCGTTGAGCTTTTGGACTTCTTTCGGGTTCTTCGGGATGGCATCTACGATGGCTGGATTTTGGCGGGATCTACTTGATGCCCCTCTTCGTTACTAGATATCGAGGAACTTCCCTGAGGTGACGCCGAATGTGCACATTTTTCGGATTTACTTTCATGTTGTGCTTCCTCATTGCTTCAAAGATATCTCTCATGTCTTGATGGTGATCCTTGCGCAGCTTACTTTTGACGAGCATATCATCAACATAGACTTCTTTGGTGTTCCCAATCCATGGTTTGAAGATAGCATCAACCATCATCTGGTATGTTGCCCCTGCATTTCTAAGTCCGAAAGGCATCCTTGTGTAACAATAGAGGCCGTGCGGGGTGTAGAATGATGTATGTTGTTGATCTTCTACTGTCAGGGCCACTTGGTTGTAACCAGAATATCCATCCATGAATGACAGGTTCTTCGTATCCTTCGAAAGCTTCCACCAGTTGATCGGTACTTGGGAGTGGGTAACTATCCTTCGGACATGCCTTATTGAGGTTGGTGAAATCGATGCATATTCTTACTCCTCCATTCTTCTTCGGCACGATGACCATGTTCGAAATCCATGTTGGATATTTTATTTCCTTGATGAATCCTGCTTCTAACATCTTGCGGAGCTCCTTTTCGATTGCTTGGTGATACTATGGTGCTACCTTTCGTACTTTCTGCCAGAAGGGGGGCGTGCCAGGCTTTATACGAAGTTCGTGTTGGATTATCTTTGGGTCGATTCCTGGCATATCTCCTAATTTCCATGCAAAGATTTCCGCGTACTCCATGAGTAGCTCGATTAAAGCTATCTATCTTTCTTTATCCATTAAGGTCCCTATCTTGATCATCTTCGGGTTCTCTTCGGTCCCTATATTGATCTCCTTCGCCGAGTTTCTACGAGATGTGAACGTAGGCTTCGGTTCCCCAGGAGAGGGACATTCTTTAATTGCTATTTGGTAGTCTCTTGAGCCCCTTAGCTTTTGAGGTACTTGCCATAGCATTTTAGAACGATGCTTTCCTTCGTCGGCCTCTTTCCGAGATTTCTCGAGATAAAGATCAATTGCTTTTCTTGGCAGCCTCTTTGTTTCGATTTGTTCGGGACTTCCATTGCTCATCTTGTTCGTTATTGAGATGATTTTCTTGAGCCTGGCATTCTCGAGTGGTGACCTGATCTCCCTTTATTTCCATTACCCCTTCGGGTGTTGGAAATCTAAGATCTTGGTGATAGGTGTTGCCACTCCTTTAAGCTTGTGCACCCATCTTCGTCCAATGATGACGTTATAGGGGGAAGGAGCATCCACTACCTTTGAATCGAGTATCAACCTTCATTTGTCCAGCGTCCACTTGCAAAACAATATCTCCTAAGGGTTTTGTAGGTGCCCCGATTAAATAAAGTAGATGGTATAGTACGAAGACATCAGATGTTCGCCCTTAAGTTCCATTCGTTTGAACGTGTCATAGAACAGAACATTAACTTAGAACTTCCTCCCGTCGATGAGGATCTTCTTGATATTGCACCAATGGTAATGTGAGGACCAAAGGATCGTTGTGATCTTCCATGTCTTCCTCGATATCCTTAGCATCGAAGTCATTAGTGCATTCATCCCACATTGCTCGTGTTCTTCTACTTCTACTCTATCGATCTTGTATAGCTCATGGTAGTCCTCAAATTGCTTTCTCGACCTTTTCCTTTGGTAGTCGGTGAGGTCTAGTAGCTTCGGAGCATGAGATGGTATTGATTGTTGGTTACCTTCGGGTAGTTAAGAACTTGCTTGCTTCCTTTAGCCTATCTTCAGTTCTTCCTTACGTATGTATTGTTTGAGGGTCACCGACGTCAATCAACTTTGGATCATTATCTTGAGATTCTTGCATTTCTCGGTTTGGTGCCCATTGAAGCGGTGGTACTTTCGCAGTAATCTCTTGACTTCTCATATCTTGGGGGATGCTTTCCTTTGGAACATGGCCATTCCGGAGTTTCCCGATCCTTGATCTCCCTTAAGATGCGGGTGTAGCTAGCATTCAGCTTCGTGTAAACCTGATCTTCGAATTTCCGGTCATCACGCCGTGATCATCCTTCGTCCTCTCTTATCTTCGTTAGGACGTTCGATTGAACCTCCTCTCTTGGATCCGCTGGCTTGCTCTACCGGGATTAGTTCAATGAGATCTTTGAGTCTGGTCTCTAGGATTCTCCCGATGGATTTCCTCCAACCTGGCGTGCTTTTCAATGATTACTCGAAGGCCGCCTTCGGTCTTAGGTACACTTCTGTGAATCTCGACAAACAGTGGGCTCATTCTATCCAATCCCCATTTATAACAGTTGATGCTGACCACAGGATCCACATTTCCTATTGCTTGACATATTCTGTGCCACCTATATGTATATTCTCTGATCGTTTCTTTGTATGCGACTGCTAGTGAAAATAGTTTATCCATCCCTGCATTAACGGCCTTGTTGTACATGTATGTTCTTAAGAATTCTCGATGTAAGTTGGTTGTAGGAGTCGATGGAGTTTGGTGGTAGATTATTGAACCAAGATAGTCTTGACCCTTTTAAACTTGAAGGAAAGTATATCACGAGTTGCGTCCTCGGATCCCATCGATGCCAACATACGATTGTAATCTAGAAGGTGGACCCTTGGATCAGCTGGATCCATCGTAACACTCAAACCTTTGGGATAGAGGGCACTTACGAGGAATGAGCTTTAGCCAAATGCGGAACCAGTGGTGTGGTGTTGGCTTCTCTCATCACCTCTTCTAGTCTTCTGATGTGATTTTGAAAAGTTGTAGTAAATGGTAGTAAAGGTTGTCGTTCCACTCAGACTCGTAAAGATTTGATTTAAGAAAATACAAAAAAATAAAGAAAATATATTCACAAATTTGTCACGATATCGAGAGATACTAGGACTTGATTCCACCAAACTTCACAATCAATTGGTTCATACAATGATTTATAACAATTTTAGCTCTTTTCAAGACTCTATTTCTTTGCCAAAAGTAGATTTTATAAAGAATTAGATGTAAATCATAAGCATAGCGCATCAAGAGTTCTTAGACTAAGCATACGCTATCGAGACAAAATCACAAATAATCAATGAAAATCATAAATCGATTAAAAATCAATGCGGAAAGTCATTAGAATCAATTATAATTACCAAACAATTGTGAACTTGACTTCCTCAGTCGTCCCGAGTGTAGGGGTTTAGCTCCTCATGCTCAAAACGCACCCAAAAGATAGAAACATGGCTCAAAAGGATGTTTTATTGAAATATATGAAAACGAGTTTTGTAATGCCGTATAAGTGTTACGGAACGTCTTCATTACAAGAACGAGAAATAAGGCCGACTAACAACGATACTTGTTTGTCTCGTCGTTGATTTTGAGGCCGCTTATGCGGCCCGACTCTGTTAGTGCATTCTTCGTCTTCTTCTTCCTCTCCACACTAGCTCTTCTGCCAATTTTATTCTTCGTTCCTGACCCTCTGTTGGCTCCCAAAGTCTCGACCCTCTTTTTTAGGACTCGAGCAGGACCCTTATATACCCAACGGGTCTCACTAAATCCGAGAAAATCTTTCTTTTCTTCCCCTCAAGTTCCGGGTATTTCATTCTTTTATATCTCTTCTATCGTTGTCGACCTACTCTTTCCGATCTTAGATAGAGTTAAATATAGAAGATAATCTTCCTTTCAAGTTGATATGCCAAATCCATTAAATCCGTAACTTCCTTTCTTTTGTTTCCGCGTAACTACAATCTTCCTCGTCACTATGTTTTTAGCCGAGATACCATGAAAATAAGATACTAATCCTTCTCTTGATTACCTTGTGTTAGATTTAGGAGGCCCAAACCAACTTGTTCCATTGAAAACCCGAAAATCGTCTAAATTCAACTTAGAGTCTAAGCAGTGGAATATGATATTTCCTGTTCTGTATAGCTTGATATCGATGATGGTTCGGTCCATCGTCCACTCTTACCAACCCCATTACGCTCAAGCGGGTCCATTGAAACAAATTCTGGTGATTGAATCCCGTTAAAACACTCCCAAAATCCAATCAAACTTTCCTGGTGAAAGATTATTTAGACCATAAAATTTAGAATTCAAATGTAGAAGAAGGCGCCCCTTATCCTGGCAGGTGCCTTTAACAGGGTGTCTGGGGGTGTAAATAGCAAGTGGGTGCCCCTTAGTAATTGAGGTACCCCTTATCCAGAAATGGGGGTTAGTATAGTAATTTTCTCAGAGAGCACAAAAAACACTTTTCGAGCCAATTTCGCCGCAAAAGCTTATTTCTCAAAAAACACCTACAAAGACATAAAATACCAAAATAAGCGCAAAATCAGTACTAACATTACGAGAGAATTGAGACTAATATAGACACATAAATGCGTCTATCAAATACCCCCAAACTTATTATTTGCTAGTCCTCGAGCAAATCAAATCTTGAAAATAAAATCCTAACTCATTTGCATCGAAGGGCATCGTCGGTGCATTTAGCGTATGCAATAAGCCTTTAAACCCTAGGTGGCCCTAGTGGGCGAGGTTATAGTCTCGGGAGGTTTACCAGAGGTGTACCCACAAAACCTTTACTCCGAGGACCCTAACTATCTACGGAACCTTGGAAGGCACTAAAGAATCTCCTTGGTTGGCATACTTATTGACTACGGGAGGAAGTACCACGATGCGAAATTCCAATTCTTTGTACACGAGTTTGCACTCAAGCATACTAAAATTCATATATAAGTCACAGAGCTCTACTCGGAGATAGTCGCACTATGGACATCAATACCCGGAGTCAAAACTAATCACATGGATAGATCAGAAGATGGATATAGAGAAAAAACATAGATGGTTTTGATGTTTACTAAGTGATCGATGTTTCCCATATTGTCAGAGGCCTCATGCCAAAATGAACCTATCCTAATGGACTGAGATACTAGTCTGACTAATATCAACACAAGCGCATATACAAAGGGAACCGGTGGTCGACAATCTAATTCTAGATCAACACGTGCGGCATATACAAGGGAACCGGCGGTCGATTTATTCTTGAACATTAATTTTTTTTATTATTTTTTTTTTTTTTTTTTAGCATCTTTTGGATCCAAGCGCATGCTTCTTGTCGGCAGATTACATGATAGTTCCCGTGGATCCTGCATTCCACGCTTGTTTAGGCGACGGAGGACAGGGAAAACACACACATATTGCTATTCCCAAGTGTTAATTGTATTCCGTTTGGTCTAATTGGTCTAGTCTTTTTTTTTTTTTTTTTTTTTTTTTTTTGGTATCTCAATCACTCTAATTCACCCTAGCATTGGTAACAACTTGAATCGTGGGACCCACCTAATCACTTAGAGAAACATAGTTTAAAAACAAAATAAAATAAAAAAGCAGTGAAAAGGACTCAACGAGATTGGTGAAACTATCATGTTATTTCTAACACCCTGAGCTTTGTCTTTTATGAATAGACTCTTTAGATGTTTCCATCTAATCAGAATTGGTTCCTCAACTCCTACAACCAAAATGCTTCCATCCACTTAGATTGGTTAGTGCCATCCTTAGTAAACATAAATATCTAGGCTGGAGTTTATTTATCGCAACTAATGTTTATCCCATACCCCCAAACTTAAATCTAACATTGTCCTCAATGTTCTAAAAGATAAAATTAAAAAAAGCATGAACAAGGAGAAAGCTGTACCATTTGAAGTAAAAGAGTTAAGGAAAGATATTACCATGTTGCATGAGCATGGGTTACCTCCCAAGAAGTGCTAAGTTTAACGTCTTGACCGAGACTAACAAAAGGATTAGTCACCTCATAGAATCATAAAGTAATAGCCGAAATATCTGTGGGTCATCAAAACCAAACAGAGCTATCACAAGTAAAGGAATCGCATGACATGCCAAGAATATCAACAAATAAAGAACACCCTTGTCTAGTCTCTGTTTAAGACAACTACATCTAGGCGTGGTTCAGGTTCAGGTTCTCTTGGGTCCAAATAAAATATTTTCATGGGTTGGATTTCCTCGTAGCTAAGATCCGGTTCGAGGTATTAGAGTCCGAAAAACTCAAATAAGAACTTAGAAGCACATAATAATAACCTAAATAATTGCGGATCCTTAAAGTCAATCGGTTTTGACTCACACAATTGACCACGATAAAGCGGCGGTCAATCTTAAGCAAATGTGTCGTTCTATTCTCCTAAAATAATTAGGTTTGGTCTCAGAACTTAATAACTGACACATTTTAAACTCATACATTCCCACAATTGGTTGAAAAATATTTGGTGGGAAAAAAAATCAATCCCAGGTATCAAAGCCTGGGCTAACCACATCAACCAGAGGATGGGTTTCTAACAACTGAACTTCCCTATGGACATCACTAGGTTCGGAAAACGTGTATGAAGATAATATTTTAAAATTGTTGAGGCACATATGTCAAGTCCCAAGTGAGGGACCTTTCCCCAGAGTTAAGGCACATGGAGAATGATAATCACCCCCAAACTTAGAGTTTCCAGTGTCTCTATAAAGACTAGTCACAACTTCCCTAATTTCAAGGTCATCAGATTCCTGAAAATGGTCAATTGATTCTTCTAAGTCAGGTTCATCCTCACTCATATCTACGAGTTCATTTTCTTTGTCTAAGACTAAGGTTTCTAAATCGCTAGACTCTAAAACAATATTCTCAGAATAAACTCGTTCCTCAAAAGTATCATCAGCTTCGTAATCATAAGGGAATACTACATCGTCTAAAATGGGGGTATCTCTAGTCAAATCCTCGTCCTTTTGAATAGGTGAATAATTTTTAAAATTATTTGGATTTGAACTAGAAACATTATCATTATTAAGCTCGATTGGAGTAACAAATTCCTGATCACTAAGCCTACTTATTTCAAATTCTTCATCAACACTATCCTCATCATAATCATCATTATAATAACATGAAAATGGTTGAACCTCATCTAAGTTAGTGTTACCAATTCTAACCTCGTCATCTTGATTATGCAAATAACTATCCTCATTTTCAAAGGTACTATTGGAAACACTATATTGGAAATTAAAACTATCTTGAGCATTTCTTTCCTGGGCCTCTAACAACATTTTCTGAGTCGACTCACATGACTTCCTGATTTGATCTAGGAAAAGAAGGTTCACACGTTGCATTGCTTTCGTCCAAAACTAAGTTATTCATGCAAACGAACTACGTGTTGACTCAAGTAACTTTTGTGTTGACTCGGCTAACTTACATGCGGACTCTAGTAGAGAGGAATTTTGCTCATATGAGGTGGGCGTATGGATAGTAATTGGGCTCATCATGGTATGAGCCATAACCTTGAAAAGGCTGATGTTCCCAATCACTATTACATTATGGTCAAAGTAGTAACGTCCATTTTGAAACTCAGTCGGATATTCGTTGTATTGGCTATTGTAATACCGATTCGACATTCTATTCGCGAGGGGTGTGAGTTGTCACACAAAATTAAAACCCAGTGACAGGGGATTCGTGGGTGGATAGAGTCTTACCTCCGTACCGGACGGCGATGAACCGTTGAAGTCGACTCGGGCCACCGACTCCTATGTCGGTGTGCCGTAACCCGAGGGGCCGAGACGATATCGTAACTTGTCGTCCTTCCCGCAAACAGTTTATATTTAATCTTAACCCTTCCTTAGGGTTTTAAAATAATGTCCAAGTCCAAAAAAAGTGTCCGAAATAAAAGAAAAATTACAAAAATACAACCCTATTTACAGTTTCTAAAAAAAAAAAAAAAAAAAAACAAAATAACTATATACAAAATCTTCTTCTTCACTCCTTTCAGATTCCTCTTTTCTTTCCTTCTTTGGCGATGCTTTCCTTTTATAGCACTTTTTCTTTCCTCGTAGCTTCGCTCCAAATCTGAAAAGAATCGAAAAATACCAAAGGCGTAAAAAAGAACAAAAAATAATAAAAAGAAAAAGAAACCTAAAACAAATCTAAATACAAGTACGCGTCGGCGGCGCCAAAAATTGATGTGATTTTGAAAAGTTGTAGTAAATGGTAGTAAAGGTTGTCGTTCCACTCAGACTCGTAAAGATTTGATTTAAGAAAATACAAAAAATAAAGAAAATATATTCACAAATTTGTCACGATATCGAGAGATACTAGGACTTGATTCCACCAAACTTCACAATCAATTGGTTCATACAATGATTCATAACAATTTTAGCTCTTTTCTAGACTCTATTTCTTTGCCAAAAGTAGATTTTATAAAGAATTAGATGTAAATCATAAGCATAGCGCATCAAGAGTTCTTAGACTAAGCATGCGGCTATCGGACAAAATCACAAATAATCAATGAAAATCATAAATCGATTAAAAATCAATGCGGAAAGTCATTAGAATCAATTATAATTACCAAACAATTGTGAACTTGACTTCCTCCGTCGTCCCAGTGTTAGGGTTTAGCTCCTCATGCTCAAAACGCACCCAAAAGATAGAAACATGGCTCGAAAAGGATGTTTTATTGAGAAATATATGAAAACAGAGTTTTGTAATGCGTATAAGTGTTCTGACGTCATTTGTTACAAGAACGAGAAATAAGGTGACTAACAACGATACTTGTTTGTCTCTGTCGTTGATTTTGGGGACCGCTTATGCGGCCCGACTTCTGTTGAAGTGTTCTTCGTCTTCTTCTTCCTCTCCACCTGCTCTTTTCTTGCAATTTTTTATTCTTCGTTCCACAGAGCCCTCTATTTGGCTCCCCAAAGTCTCGACCCTCTTTTAGGACTCGAACAGGACCCTTATATACCCAACAGGCCACTAAATCCAGAAAATCTTTCTTTTCTTCCCCTCCAAGTTAGGGTATTTCATTCCTTTTATATCTCTTCTATGCGTTGTCCGACCTACTCTTTCCGATCTTAGATGAGTTAAATATAGAAGATAATCTTCCCTTCAAGCTTGCCAAATCCATTAAATCCCGTAACTTCCTTTCCTTGTTTCCAGCGTAACTACAATCTTCCTCGTCACTATGTTTTAGCCGAGATACCATGAAAATAAGATACTAATCCGAAACTGACTTGATTACCTTCCCTGTTAGATACTAGGAGGCCCAAACCAACTTGTTCCATTGAAAACCCACGAGAAAATCTCGTCTAAATTCAACTTAGGGAGTCCGCAGGTGAATATGATATTTTCCGCCTCTGTATAGCTTGATATCGATGATACAGCCCAGTTCAGTCCATCCAATCACTCTTACCAACCCTGTTACGCTCAAACAGGTCCATTGAAACAAATTCTGGTGATTGAATCCCGTTAAAACACTCCCAAAATCCAATCAAACTTTCACAGGTGAAAGATTATTTTCCCGCCAAAATTTAGAATTCAAATGTAGAAGAAGACGCCCCTTATCCTGCTGCTGGGTGCCTTTAACACTTGGGTGTCCTGGGGTGTAAATAGCAAGTGGGTGCCCCTTAGTAATTGAGGTACCCCTTATCCGAAATGGGGGTCCGTATAGTAATTTTCTCCCGAGCACAAAAAACACTTTTCGAGCCAATTTCGCCGCAAAAGCTTATTTCTCCAAAAACACCTACAAAGACATAAAATACCAAAATAAGCGCAAAATCGAGTACTAACATTACAGAGAATTGAGACTAATATAGACACATAAATGCGTCTATCATCTTCCTCCCCCTAGTCTTGCTTTCAGTTGCTTTATTTCAGCCATAATTTTAGCATGAAGGTCCTCCATTGCACGCTGGTGGTCTTCTCGGATTGCGGATAACTCTGATCTTCGGTTCTCATTATCTAAATAGTTTGAATCCCCTGGCACGTAATATGGATCGGATGACCTATCTCCTCTGGTGGCTCCTCGGTTCAATGGCTCGGGATTTGTCAAGACGATCCTTCGGTCATGGTTCGGTGCCTGGTGCTTTTGAATTTGCTTCGTCGTGCTGGTTATTTTGCTCCTATGCTTTGGGCAATCTTGTCCTTGAGTTCCTGGTTTTCTCGAGCTAATAATGCCACAGCCTCTGCATATGTCTTCTGGTTCTTTTTAACTCCTCGAGCTATGCTATCAGTTGGGGGGAATGATTCGATCCTTGGTTCGGAGTTCCGATCCCTCTTTTCCCCCCAATGGCCACAATGTGATATTCATCAACTGTTTGGATTAAGGGGTGGGGTGGTTCGGAATTTAAAAACTGAAATTCCACATGTGGGGGCACCAGTTGTGTAGTTGGCAGAGTCTGGTTCTGATCGTTCATTGTCGGCATCCCAAGGGCTGGCTGTTGCATCGTTGATTCTGCAAATCCTTCTCGTTGTTGGTGAGCATGGGAAGCCGTGGCTGCCTTCGCTGCTTTAGTTTTAGCTGCCATAGCTTTGAGTGTTCTCGCTGCTGCAACATTGACGCCTAGGGGTGAAGTGATTTCCGCTGCATTTGGCTTCTGGTTTGGTGCCTTCGTCTTTTCACCCTTTTGTTTACTGCGTGTCATAACTGGTGTCGTCCTCGGTGTTTCTTTGGATGATGCCTTGGTTTTCCCACATCCATCGTTTTCTCCATCTTTGATTCTCTGCAAAAATGAAACGTCGTCGGATAAACAGAATCTACATAGGTTTTGTTAGCAATGTTAATCTAATTAGAAGATACATAAATTTCAACGCACACTTAAAGATTCTCAAGGAAAACGAGGTTCGGGGGAAAACTCTTTTACTAAAGTGTAGATCCAATCATCGCAAGCATAGATCCACTCAAGGGTTTCGAAAGCACGTCGGGAATGCGATCATTATGGAAGGGAAGAAAATACAACGTTCGTCAAAAGGTTTTTGGGGATCATTTTAAAGAGAGGAAAACTTAAAACGGCAAATCCAATAATTATAAACATAAATCTACTCATGGATCGGAGAAGTATTCTAAGGAAAGCATAAATCTAAACGTTTTAAACATGGAAAACATGGGAAACTCTAAGGGAAGTATAAATCTGTAAGCTTTAAACACGAGGAGAAAAACTGTTTTAAATCCGAAGATGATTATAACAAAGATCGCAGAGCCAAATAATTTTGCAATGATTAACATGAGCGTAAGGTAGTTCTGAGAATAACTAGTTTTAGGGAATAGCGCAGGATCCGCAAAATAGGTAAAATCACGGGATAAGATAAATATTTTACTAGGACAAAGTCCATATTTCTAGCGCCAGATTGTGAACACAGAAATAACGATGGTATCAACGTGTTCACAAACAATATTCGCATTACACATAAGATCACTGAGGATAATGAAACATATACATATATAACGGGGTAAGTCAGTAACTTGTTAGACTATGAGCCTTCAGGCTCTTCCTCGTCTGGTCAAAGGGCGATAAATTGAACTATACATACGATCGTAACATGCAACATAACAGATCTAGGCATAGTATATAATAAAAGAAGATAAAGTGCGGAATATAAATGAGACACTGATTTACGCGGTTCAACACTAAGGTCTACATTCACGGGGGTAGTTTTTTCACTATGCATTTGGAGGTTACAAAGATATTTGAATGACTTTGGAGTGAATAACGAAGCTATGAAGGAGATAAAACTACTACTTACTCTCACGATTTCTCTCTCTTCTATTCTTGTCTCTCGCTCTCACCCAGAATTGGTCGACCCCTTCTCTCTTAGAGGAGAGGGGTATTTATAGGCATCTTTGGTGGGGTCCTCTTCGGTAAGCAGCCCAGTCCTTATCATCTTGATTTGCGTACCGATCCCGATGTGGTCTTCGTTATCTTCCGATGGCTTCAGCGGTAACATAGGGTAACGAAGAGTTACTTTCTTCTCATACACAGGGTAGCTGACACGTACCCTACGTTTCTAGAGTTTAGTGCGGGTAGTTGGATAGCTGCAAGTGCCAGACAGATGGCTGCTGCCCGTATCACATCCTTGTCAGTGAGACCAATCCCTGCCCTCGATCTTGGATCTCCCTCGGGATGGAGTAAAGTAGATCTTTGGGTGTTCTTCAAAGACTTCAGCGGTATCTTGTTCCTCGGGTGCCCCCTTGATCTTACGCCGTCGGATTGATCTAGATGTAGAAGACAGATGCCCTTGGGTGCTATGACGTGGCATCATATGTTGATGTTATTGAGTTTTGTGTTTCCAGCGTGTGATCTCTTCGACACGTGGCGGATGATGAATTATGTGTATACATATTACTAATACAACCGTGACAGAGGGCCGAACGAAGAAGAATCGGAAGACGGGTTTTTCTACGACTATTGTCGTCTTGTCTCTGAAAAAGTGATACTTTCGCAGAAAAAGTGAAATTTTTGCCTTGTTTCAGAAAAAGTGATACTTTCGTTTCCGTTTTGGAAAAAGTGATACTTTCGTTCCGTTTCAAAAAAAGTGATACTTTCGTCCGTTTAACGGAGCAAAAGTATCACTTTTCTAGAAACGGAAAATTAGTTGATCCATAAACCTAAATATGGTTGCATGATGTGTTATGCATCCTTTGTGGTGGTTTGCATCATGGATATGCATACAATTTTCGAGAATTGTGCTTAAAGTGAAAGTATCACGTTTCTTGAAACGGAGGGAATACATCATTTTATTAGTTGCAACGGAAAATCAGTTGATGCATAAACCAAAATATGGCTATATAAAGTATAATGTATCCTTTGTGGTGGTTTACATAATGGATATACATTTAATTTTCTAAAATTGTGCCTAAAATGATAAATACCTCCAAATTTTTCGTAAAAACTCTAAATTTGATATGGTTGTTTGTACTCATTGCGTAGAAACCTTTCCAACGAGATAAAATATGTAAAATAATAAGGCATAGATTTTTAGATATGTTATATTAAAGTTTTCTTTCCAATTATACCCCTAAAAAATAGGATACATAAGTAGTAATTGGACTAAAATGGAGGGATAATTGTGTCAAGTAAAAAAGACTAACCATGGACACCAAACCAATCGTTTTGTGTCAATTGATGACTTAGATTTTACAAAAAAAGTGACCATATAAAGGTCCTCCCTCGCTTCGCTCGGTCGGCCCAAGTATACACTTGGGGAATAATTTCATTTGAGTTTTACGCCCACGTTTAATTTATCACCCGCACGGATTTGATACTCATTGGTGAGTGGATGAACATGTTGGATATGGGTAGATCTGTGGATTTTTTAAAATAAATTAATATTTAACAAGAGTAATATAACTTTGTTTTAAAACTTAAAATACTGAAATCTAAGTAATAGCAATATAGTAAATTAAATATTTATTGGCTTGAATAAGGTCGCCAATCAATCCAAAATTGATACTTTTTGAACATTGTTGAGGACCTTCAATGTGTCTTAATATATAGGAAAGTACATATATTATCTACTTATTTCATATAGAGGGAGGATCCATGGACACTCTTAGATGGACAAGGTCAGACAAGATTTTCGCCATTTTCTCCGCAAAACCCAAACGACAATTAATTTAAGTCTAATATTTTATTGATATGTTCCTATAATAAGACTTTACATTTCTACCAAAAATGATTGCAATTCGAGATAGCAAACCTGACCATCTACCGATCTTAATTTCAACCGTTAATTTTGGACGGTTGTTATTCAAAGAGGTAGATGGTGGTTTTATACATCTCGAATTGCAATCATTTTTGTAGGAATGTAGAGTCTTATAAGAAGAATATACCATCAAAATATTAGACTTAAATTCATTATCGTTTGGGTTTTGCGGAGAAAATGACACAAATCTTGTCCGACCTTGTCCATCTAAGAGTGTCCATGGATCCTCCCTCTTTCCTATAATAGCCTTCATATATATTGTAATATTAACATTATTCTTAGGATCGGATATACAATGGATGTGTTTAGTTCCACCCGCATCCAACCCGTGGAAACAACGAGTTTCAAAATTCTACCTGCTTCCAATCTGCCAAGAGACAGATCGGGTGTCCTCCTGCCAAAGCTCACCAGACCTCACGAATTTGAAACACCTACAGTCTTATCAAAGAGAGGCTTGGATCATAAACCATCTCTCAAGAACAATCAAAACAAATCAAAGAAGAGTTGATATATTTATCTTGAGGAATCACAAAATATGAGACGAAGAGAACTTCAAAACTTCTATCTATCTTATTTCTACTCTAAAGTTCGCATGAACTTCAATAATGATAGAACAAGATCCGGATACAAGAACTATCGGGTTAAAGGATAGTCTAACGAGGACGTCACGAATCTCTAGGGGAAGTTTTCAAAGTCGTAATCTAATTCAGTTCTGTGAAGAACCCTAGGTTATAGATGACGGCTTTAGTTTTACAACGTTGGCACAAGAGTTCCAGGTATTAAGAAATCATGTTGCAAGTGTCTCTCTATTTAAATATTTTCAAGGTTACAGATAGCTTTGAATTCAAGCTAAGTTAACTTGAGATTCAAGTTAACACTTTCTCAGTTTAGATGAAATTCCTTGTTAGGAAATCATGTAAGCATATGAAAAGTCCTCCTTGAAATCACACTGAAGAATATGCATGCTCTATGGTAGGGGGTTATGGAACCGTGCACAATGATATTCCATAGTGGGTAAGTCATCCTTCGAACTTACAAGCACTTGCGGTGTTCAATAACACTCAAGAGTAAATAAATATCCACAAACCCAAAGTGATTTTGTGAATAAATTTGTATTGAAAGTATGTATGAGAGTTGTAGGAAATTCGAACATAGTCATACAAGATATCTTGTGATCTTCTGCTATTTGGAATTGGATAATATGCAAACTGGGTTTGCAAACCTCGCGCTTCGCGATTCAAGCTCAAAGGGTATGTAAACCGGGTTTGCATACCTACCTGATTCACAAAGCCGATTATAGGAGTATGCAAGTTAACCTTCCAAGATTCCCAAACTCAGATATAAAGGGTATGCAAACCGGGTTTACAAACCTCTACATTTTGTGGAATTCAGATCGACTAGCTTACTCCAAGCAGTTAAATTATATCATTCTTAGATTTGAAATATTCCCAATAGCCATAGACGGTGTGCCTTTGTTTGCTTGGGACAAAAATTATTTGTGAATAATAAATTGTATTATCTAAGAATGCTAAGGATTTATGAACATCCATTGCTTGAATCATATTTCGAAATTTTAATCAAGACAAGCTTACACTCGAAATTTCTTATTCGTAATATTAAATTTACCAAAATCATACGATAACGTCTCATAAGACAGAATGGTAGATACTATAATTAAAAAGGATAGGTTAGTCTTCACATACCTCTTTGTTGATGAAGTTCTCATAAGTGTCTTCGTTTGTTTTTCAATCTTTGAGGGTTATTCAGTGATATCTGATACTCAACTAACATGCTCTAATCCTATTCCAAGACTTGACAGATATAATTGTGTGCATCTAATATTGACAAAAAGCTTGAGTTAACAAAACTTGTGAGTTCTACTAAGCGATGCTCCAAAAAAAAGTATATCCAGTTGTTGATGGTGGATTTTCATTTAAGGTTAAAATTGTAAAAAACAGAAAATTATGCGCTAACATCTTGTAAAAGATAAAGCCATTAATAAGTGTTGAATACTTCATCACTTTACTAATTCACCTAGAATGGAGCATGTGGCAACAATCCCATTCTGTGAATTAAATACATGAAATTCATCCAGGTTGGAGCATGTAGCGACAATCCCATATACTGTGGATTTATAGCATTATTAATTAATGCGTGAGCTTGATTTGTATTTCCTGTACTCATTATCAGTGCGGATGACGGCGAGTGTTGCTCTCCACGGGCAACCACGAACCTCCAAGCATTATAATGAAAGCATGTACGAGATACCGTGACAGTCGCAACTCCGGTGTGTTATACTAACTTGCGATTGAGAACTCTCAGTGTGTTATACTAGCCCGATTGAGCATCCGATCATCCAGTATCAGTCTGGATATGATCTCGTTCATCCAACATCACCAAAGATGATTGATGGCCGGATCAATTCCATAACCCCCAAGAAGGTATGGAATATTCTTCGCGAACCAACGGACCCCGCATGGTAGGCCTCCCAAAAGATGGCATAGCTTGCCAAAACGTCCAAACCAGAGCCATATGGATGGAAAACCCTAAATTAGGGTTTGCATTGGGCACATTACATGTGTCAAAACAGTCTCAACCATCCATCTTCGCGGTATAGATGGAGGGTGTAGATATAGATTCAAAGGCCCGAGCATGTCAACACAATCACCGTGGGCCCGCCTACATACTCGACCAATCGGTCAGGACTAACCATGGTTGGTCATCCCAATTCGTGCGCCCGAACAGAGTATGGTTACGCGCCGTGAAAGCCAAAATTAGGGTTTGAGCATGGCGGCGTCCATCTTCTCCGAGCACGAATGGAGGGTCCCAGATTAGATTAAGCAGGTCCGGTCATGCCAGCATGACCACCGTGGGCCCGATCTCCCCTCACCTGATCGGCCAAGGCATATCATGCCCGGCTATCCCCAAACGCTGTCCCAAACTAGCGTGATCACACTTCCCAAATCGCAAACCGATCTCGACCACTCAACTTCACCGGACGATTTGGAGTGCCTTAGATCACGTTTTCATGGGACAATCAGTATAGCGTGAACGCCAGCCTTACCACCTACACTCCAGACCGATCGGCCAAGACCGACCAAGAATTGGTCTTCTTGGAACGCGCTGAAAGATGGCGTGATGTGCGGCTCTTTGCGGCACTAGTTTTCTGTCTACAATTGATCTCGACCACTTAAATTCACCTGGATTTAGGTGAGTGGCCCAGATCATTTTCGTGAAGTAATGGGGTATGGGGCGCTACACCGTCATGTCCGTCCACACGCATGTACGATCGGCTGGCCAAAATCGTCTTCCTCCTAAGATCAACCCCATCTCATTCACTTTGTGACCAGAAACAAGTCTGGAACGGCCATTTCTTGGTTTAAGCCAGGACTTGCACAAATTGATCTCTCGAATCTACAAGCACTCACCGCACAGTGCATTTGTTTAAGGTTTAGAATCATTTCTCATCCACACACCCCAAATTACCAAAACCGGCAGAAATAGTTTTCACCCATAAACAATTGGCGACCACAGTGGGAGGTTGATCTCTCGGTTGTAAAAAATTGAATTCTCAATTTTTCGATTTTCATCTCGCGATGTATCCTCACCAGGAAACCACAGGTGGTTCAGATACCATGGGAAGTATAGCTATAATGCTGGAAGATGTCTTGGCAAATCAAGCTGGTATCGCTAGAAGACAGAGCTAAACATTCTGCCTTTTGAATGATATAACAACACAATTACAAGGAGGGTCGAAAGAGACATCTACTCGATTCGTGCGAGAAACACTGGATCCTTAGCAGTGGGTCACACCTTTACCAGTGGAGAAGCAAAAAGAGCGCGTAATCGCAGGAGACTCAAGAAAGATGAAAAACATGGTCCGGCCAACAATGAAGACTCGAGGAAACTCCACAAAGGAAAGGACTTGTCCAGAGTACTACAACGCTCGCGGATGAGGAAAGGGAGCCGCAGCCTATGGAGCCTGGCTAGAAGATTTATATCTCAAGACTCTTGTTGAAGCCCTAAGACTGTCCAATACGCATCGACCTTACAACCAAGCGAAGAAATGCTTGAGGAAGGAGAGATCAATCAAGAAATACGTGAATACGAGAGGATGAGAGCGTTGATTCGATCACTCAAGAGTGATATTACGACACCTTCCACATCCCTTTACCCAGGCAAGCGATCCGCATATATGATGGCACTCCACGTAGAGACATCACAACGCCCACTAACATAGGAAAAGCTAGACTCAGAGTACCTACACTTTCCCTTCCCAACGAAGAAGATTTTGGAGTTCTTTGGAGGCGTGGAGTGCGAAACGGAGAGGTAGAGCTACCTCCGTGACATGGCGTCCACCCACTGATCAAGAAGTAATGGACCCAAGGTATTGTCATTTCCACCGGTTCCTTCACCATCCCACCACTGAATGCAACGCTTTGAAGCGCATTGTTCAGGGGAAGCTTGATTCAGAGGGATAGCTCTCATTTTCTGAGAAATTAATGCGGACGATTTCCTTAGAGAGGCTACTTCGGTTTGATACAAGTAAGGCTTCAAAAGCAAGTAAGTTCTACTCAACAATTTTGCAATAAAGATAGCTTTAGAATTCACTGGGGACTTAGCATCCCGCACATAGAGAAAGAGGCTCAATGATCAAATGCCATGTTTGTTTCCATTCATACTTCCCTTTTATGCGACATTTGCAATTTCATACGACATGTGCAACCATTCATGACCAAGATGCAAATTCCATTTAAAATAACCTCTTTGAAAAAGTTATTCACAAAACTATCTCAAAATAAACCAATTCAGTTACCTATTAATTCAAAACCGGAAGTCAAATTATGAAAGGAAATCCTCACTATCACTCAAAAAGAAAAACATCTAAAATAAGAGACAAATATATGGCACGAATCCTTTAAGGAAAGTCCTTCAGCAGCAACTCGTCCTTCTGGGCAAGAGCGACTTTCATCATTTGAAGTACAGCCTGCTTCAGCTTCAACTCCTCAGACAACTTTTCGACCTCTTCTTCTGGTAGTAACACATTCTGCGAAGGGGCCTCATCTTGTAATTTCTGGAGCTCACCGAATCTCGGAGAACCCTTTGAGGAACCAAGGAGCATTGAAGTCATCTTGCACAAACACATCTCGATGGCACTTCCGGTCTTCAATCATCTCCTCGAAACCTGTTCGACGATTGCCAGACGCTCATCCCATGGATAGAAAATAAAGCCTCTGAACGTGGTTGACCAATGCAAGACGACTTTTGAGCTTCGTAGTGGTAGCAATGTGGCCGTGTTTCTCCCATATCGCCGTGTGCAACTCTGTGAACAGAGCCGCACACTGAATCCTCCAACCAACACATGACCTGGATAAGGGACAATGAAAGGAGGATCGAACAAAGCTCCAGGTTGCGCTACCAATACTTCACCAATCACAGGAGCCTTGTCGATTGCGGGAGATCTTTCGGAAGAAGTCACCACAATGACTTTATTGATTGGAACATGCTGAGAACATTCTTCAAGGGGAGCCACCTCAACAATAGCGGATGTTGCCTCTCTTACATTCCTCCCGATATCTACTTCGCTCCGGGGTGCTAATTTCCATCACGGCCCCATCAACAAGATCACTTAGGGAGCGCCTTGTCAACCGAGCTTGCATCATCTCTGTCATGGTCGGGAAAAGGAGCGGTTTCTCAGGACTTCTCAAACATGAAGATCGGTACCGCCAGGACTTCTCAACATGAAGGCCAACATTACCCGGCCTTCTCATTACGAATGCGCGCCAATCTTGTGAAGACATTCTCTTTGGAATTCCCCGATTTCAACAAGGATCACTCTTAGAAGAATTTTTGTGGAGAAATGAAGGAATCAACGAAAGAGATTTAAATACTCGCATATTTGAGGAATTGAGGATCACAGAACCATATGCACGCCTCTTAGATCTCTCTGCATGGGGACTGCAATCCTCGGCTTCTGGTCCGTTTGGCTGGAAGTGGCCTCAACAGGAAATGCTCCTTCGGGGAAGTCGAAGATGGCTCACCACGGGAATCTGTCACAACATCCTCGAAGAATTCTTGGAAAGCCAACGGTTTCTTCCTCCAAATTCCTTATACTTGTCGGTTACCACCGAAGTTTCTCCCAATAGGCCGAAGGAAGACTCTTCGATGCAAAGAATATGTCGGCATCAAAGATAAGGGAGAAGTTCTTTCAAGCATCCGAAAGGACGAATAAAGGGAACACTGGTCAAATCCCATTTGATGAGCAGCCCTGTCGATGTTGTGCTTGAGTCACAGTAAAGAGCTTCGTTGAATAGAGACAGGATATATCCGGAATGCATTTGTGCGAGATAAATAAGTTCTCCATATTTCATAGTCTCGGCATCGGCACGCAACGCAAAGATCGGGACCGTCGATAGCGATAGAAAAGTCTTAGGCTGAACAATGGAAGGGTGGATCGGCCCCCCATGGGCGAAAATTCCATGAGAAGACACATTATCAAAGATATCCACGAGTTTCACACCAGTTAGGACGCTCCTCACGCTAACGAAGTATTCTCGAGCCACGATACAAATTTCCGAGCGAAGTTGCGGGAGCGGGGAGCATAACTTTGAAATCCCACAAGAATGCTCGAAGAAAAGCGAAGTGGACAAACGATGATAGGTGCAAAAAGATGCTTTTCCTATGTCTTAACCCGCAAGTGCACAGAGCCTTTGAAGGCAAAGTGGCAAGCACGGTGTCTTTCCACAGGGGAACTTGTGTGTGCTAGGTTGTTCTCGGGCTTCTCAACCAATTCGGGGGTCAAGTGACGAAACTTATGCTTTTTGTTTAAAGTCTTTACGATCGATTTGAAGGTTTCCGGCTAAAATGTAAAATGAGTTGTAAGTGTTAAGGTACAGGCACTAGGATTATCAATTCACCACTATTTCAAGTTATGCAATTCAACTAAATTGGATTTTCTTGTTCCTAAGACAGGTAAAGATAGTGTGTCAATTCTATCATATACCTAAGGGGTTTCACCAATTGAGGTTTCACTTATCAGCTCAGAGTACTACTCAGAGCATTAGATGTCTAGTTAAGTACAACTAATCTAAGAGATAGCAATAACAATTCAAACATGAGCTGAACACACTCAACACAATGTAAACCTAACTACAATGGATGCTTGACATTCATTGTTAGAGCAGGGCATTGAGGTGTTAACAATGAAAGTCTCTTATCATTTAAAACATGCCAAGAATAATTCAAATTAAGTTGAACCATAGAACAGAGTTAGGGTTTCATGTAAATCCTAGTAAGTAAATTTAGAACATCATGAACATCAAAAAAAAGATTGTTAATTAAAATTGCAACTAAACATGAACCCTAAAAATTAACTAAAAACTGCCCCTTTCTCTTTCATCACAAACAACAATTTATACTCCAAAAAAAATATCAACTAACAACTATACTGATGACCCAAACCTGCTCTGATGTGCCTTGTCTTCCTCTGACCTCTGAATCGAACATGCATGGGGGTTTGGTGAAAACCCTAACTCTAATTATCTCTAACCTAGCTTCTAGGTTGAAGAGAAGCTGTGAAAGAGATAATAAGAGAAAGAGTGATGGCGCGGGAGCAGAGATGGAGTGGTTGACGATGACAAGAGAGATGATGGCTTTGTAAAAAGTCATGGAAGAAGGAGGTGGAGGTATGGTCGATGGGGTTCCTCTGATGGAAGTATGGAGAAGAAAGAGAAGAAAAAGAGATGAAAATGTGTGCGGTTGATGGGGGTATAGGTATAGGTAGTTTTGTTGTGAAGCAGAGCAAAGAAGGATCGATGAGGACGGCGGAGCGAGCGTAGGATGCAGCGGAGAGAGATCCGAACGGGCCGAGGCGACTCGTGGCGATTTGGTGTTGAGCGGAGGCATCAAGAAATGATGTAAGTGATGGAGCGACCGTGGGATGTAACTAGATGAGATCTCAACGGCTCGGGATGAACGGGTTCGGATCCGGTCATGGGTAGCTCTAGCCCAAGTCTTCCTTGTTGGTTTGCAAATCGATTCGCGCGGGCTTTGGCTCTCGGCTCCATAGATGCTTGTCTCCAATCCTTTGCTCTTTTGGTTCCGCATTTTCTCCGAGCTTTATTTATTACCTAAAAACACAAAGTTAATTAGTACAAATATTTATTCTTGAAAACAAAGAAAATACGAACTGGGATAATATCTCATTTTTTATGAGCGCAAAAGATGAGTAAAGTGCCAATAAAAGGTGTATAAATATGCACTATTTGGCACTCATCAAATACCCCCAAACCTGAATTTTACTTGTCCTCAAGTGAAACAGAAATTAAGAAATCCTAACTATACCCCTGTCGCAGGTCTCTCGAATGCATTTAGCGTATGAACTAAGCCTTTAAACCCCTAGGTGTCCCTAGTGGACGAGTTGTAGTCTCGTGAGGGTTTTACAGAGGTGTACCCACAAAACCTTCTCCAACTTCGTAGTGTAAAGAGTCTCAAGCATCCAAGAAGCTATGAGGACATAGAGTTTCTGCGTGCTAGTAACATGAAGTTAGAACTACCAAAGAACGCATTCTCATCCTTAAGTCTTTGAGCGAGAAGTAACCATACCATATGAAAGAATTCGAGATTCGATTGTGATCATAAGCCTCGACTTCTGCCTCACCATTAGGGTTTTATGATAATTGCACTCAAAAAGATCGCTTTTTAGTCTCTCATGTGTGCAGGCAGGAATAAAGAGAGAAATCCCGACAAAGAACACGTTGTAGGTAAGAAGGATAACCTTCCGAAATAATTTTCGGAGACTCCACGAAGTGTGGACAAAAGAATCTTTTTCGATGATCTCTAAGAAGGAAATCAACCATTAGCAAGGGGTGGGAGTACTCACTCACTTCTCACCCGATCGGCAATTAATATCACTCTCTCATAAGAACCATAGAAACGTCTTCAATCTTCGGTCTTGGTCTTTCAAATGTTGATGATGAACTTCTAAACTTCACAAAACTTGACAATTTTTAACTTTTCTACTCAAATTCCTTGTTGTTTGGATTTTTCTTTTTCAATTCTTCTTTACCATGGTGGTATCAAAACTAAGAAAATAAACTACAATATATATATTTTTTTTTTTTTTTTTTTTTAGAATTTTTACATAAAAATAAAAATAATGAAACAACTAATGCCATGGACAAAGGATTTTATCACTCAATTTTTCACAACTTGTATTGTCTTGATTTTATAAATTTTATTAATTCTCATCCTATTTTCTTTTCTTTGTTGCACATAAACCTTGGACTCTATCAATTTTTCTTTCAATATTCTGATGCTGCTCCGCTTGCTGACGATGATGTGTTTCTATGGAACTACTGATTGAGAGAGAGAGTGATGCTAACTGCAAATCGATATTTAGAAGGAGTTTTCATCTTTAGACGTCACCCTCATGATTGACGGAATTAGCACTCAAGAGATCAAAAGTAGTCCTGAAAGTGGTGCGAAGTTGGGTAGCTCACCATTCCTACCCGAGGAATTGACGTACGGTGACACACACTCTAAAAGCTTTTCTAGAAAGTCACAAAGAGTGAAGGTCGGTACCTCGCTTGATGTAAAATGGGTAGTCTCCACTATGGTTGATCACAATTCTACTACCGAATATCTAAACAGCACCTAATTCGCCCTCCAGTATGGTTAAATCCGACTTTAACGCTCTAATCAACTAAGGAACCCGATTGCGTTCTCAAGTACTTCCAAGTTCTTGTTATTTCGGTCAGACTCTCTATGTAAACATAGCTAAAAGCATGCTAGTGACTCTAAAATCTCTAAAAGTTGGAGGTTTTTATGCAAATTTTTGATTTTTTTTTTTTTTTTTTTTTTTTTTTTTTTGAACGAAGTAAAATAAAAAGACTAAAAACTCTATATGCAAATCACACCCCCAAACCTAGATCAAACATTGTCCTCAATGTGTTAACAGATAATAAGAATTAAAGCATTCACATACCAAGAGAACTATGTTGAGAGGAGAAAAGGAAGAGATTACCGGATGCAAGAGGGTGTTGCCAAACCATAGAAAGATGAATGCTTTGAAAGCAAACAATCACGAGCGCAAGACAAAAGGTTGGTTAGCACACATCAAAATTATGCAAAAAGAAAAAGAAAAGGGAAAGATGATGGATGTTTAGTCCATAAGTATGTACACGAGTGAACTAGATCAGTCCACATAGATGGGGTCTTCCAAGTCAACGGTCTCAACCCGGTGGAAGATGCTCCGTAAATGGTTTCAATCTCTCGACCATTAACTTTGAAAATGTTCTTGTTTCTTTGGGTTTTCAACTTCTACTGACTCCATGGGGAAAGACGGTACGTACCACGAATGGTCCACGTCCCATCTAGAACGTAGCTTCCCCGGAAACAAATGCAATCTAGTGTTGTACAATAAAACTTTCTGACAGGGGTGAAAGACTTCGCAGAATGCGCTTGTCGTGAAACACCTTCATTCTATGTTTCTACGTTTTGGCACTATCATATGCATCGTTTCTCAATTCTTCTAACTCATTGAGTTGAAGTTTCCTACGGGTACCAACCTTATCAAGATCAAAATTTAGCTTTTCACAGCCCGGTATGCACGGTGTTCTAACTCAGCGAGGTAGATGACATGCTTTTCCGTACTCGTAAGGAGACATCCCGATGGGAGTCTTGTATGCAGATCATATAGGCCCATAAAGCATCATTTAAGCGCAAAGACCAATCTTTCCTAGAAGGATTGTGATCTTCTCAAGGATATGCTTAATTTCCCTATTAGACACTTCCACTTGGCCACTTGTTTGAGGATGGTAAGGTGTTGCGACCTTGTGAGTGATTCCATACTTGCGCACTAGTGATTCAAAGGGTCTATTGCGAAATGACTACCTCCATCACCGATTATTGCCCTAGGGGTTCCAAATGGAGAAAATGTTCTCCTTAAGAAAAGAAAGAACAACTTTATGGTCGTTTGTTTTGGATGCAATGGCCTCTACCCACTTAGAGTCATAATCAACAAAGCAACAAGAATGTATAACTTACCTTGAGTTCGGAAATGGACCCATGAAATCAATGCCCCAAACATCAAACAGCTCAACAATCAATATGGGTTGTAAGGGCATCATGTTTCTCCTAGATATACTTCCTAGTTTCGGCATCGGTCACAAGCAACACGAGAATGCATGGCAATCCTTAAACAAGTGTTGGCAATAGAAACCGCTTTGCAAGATCTTTGCAGCAGTTTTCTTGGCACTAAAGTGGCCTCCACATGCATGGTCATGACAGAAAGAAATGACGCCCTTTGTTCGGGGTGGGGACACATCTCCTAATGATTTGGTCTTGGCAAAGTACTTAAACAAATATGGGTCATCCCAAAGGAAATGTTTAACTTCATTTAAGAACTTAGAACGGTCTTGTTTAGACCAATGCAAGGGCATTCTACCCGTAGCAAGGTAGTTCACAACATCACGCAAACCAAGGCATCTCGGCACACAAGCATCAATTGCTCATCAGGGAATGATTCCCTAATTAGCAAGACTCATCCAGATTCAACATTCAACCTAGACAAGTGATCGGCAACAACATTCTCTGACCCTTTCTTATCTCGAATTTCGAGGTTAAACTCTTGTAGCAAGAGTATCCATCGAATTAGACGAACCTTAGCATCTTTCTTAGACAAAAGATATCTCAATGCGGCATGATCGAGAATAAATGATGACCTTAGACCCTATCAAATAAGATCTAAACTTGTCTAATGCAAACACCACAGCTAGCAACTCCTTCTCAGTAGTGGAATAATTCAATTGAGCATCATTAAGTGTTTTACTAGCATAGTAGATCACATAAGGGAGTTTGTCTACTCGTTGGCCCAAAAAAACGGCTCCTCAAAGATAGTCGGACGCATCACACATAATCTCAAATGGTAATGACCGGTCACTGGGGTCCGACTATAGGGGAGATGTAAGGAGAGCCTTCATTGCTCCCATGCTTCCTTACAAGCATCATCAAAGACAAATGCAACATCTTTTGCAAGAAGATTGCACAAAGGTCGTGAAATTTTACTAAAGTCTTTGATGAATCGGTAAAAACCCGCATGGCCTAGAAATGATCCGATGTCCCTCACGGAAACGAGGTTGAGGCAATTGTTGAATGAGATTTACCTTGGCTTTGTCTACTTCTATGCCTTTTTCCGAGATGATATGCCCTAGAACAATGCTCGAATTAACCATGAAATGGTATTTTTCCCAATTCAAGACCAAACTCTTCTCCTTACACCTAACTAGCACACATGTGAGGTGATGCAAACACTCATCAAATGAAGACCCAAACACAGAAAAATCATCCATAAAAATCTCAAGAAACTTATCTACCATGTCGGAAAAAATGCTCATCATGCAACGTTGAAAAGTAGCGGGTGCATTGCCTGACCCAAAAGGCATACGACGATAAGCAAATGTTCCACAAGGACATGTAAATGTGGTCTTTTGTTGGTCTTCGGGTGCTATGTGAATTTGGTTGTTTGAGAATAGCCATCTAAGAAGCGTGAGTACTTATGTTTGGCTAACCTTTCCAAAGCATTTGGTCAATGAAGGGAAGGGGAAAATGGTCTTTCTTAGTTCTTGTGTTGATTTTCTATAATCAATACATACTCGCCACCCCGGTGGTCACACGGGTGGGAAGGAGCTCATTCATCTCGTTTTGAACAACGGTAATGCCGAGACTTCTTGGGTACTACTTGAATAGGATCGACCCAGCTGGCTATCGAGGACGGGGTAAATGATACCGCGTCATAGCCGATTTGAGAATCTCACCCTTGACAACATCTCTCATGTTGGGGTTAAGTATCCTTTGCATTTCCCTAGATGGTTTAGTGTTCTCCTCAAGGTTTATGTGATGCATGCAAATTGTGGGACTTATACCCTTAAGATCGGAGATGGTCCAACCTAAGGCTCCTTTATGTTCTTGAAGTACTTCTAAGAGTCTACTTTCCTGTTCCGTGTCTAAACATGATGCAATAATCACAGGTAAAGTGTCAAAAGGACCTAAGAAAGCATACTTCAAGGTATCGGGTAAAGGTTTCAAATCAAGCTTAGGTGGTGTATCAAGAGGTGGGGCGGATTGGGAATCGGAGAGTGGAAGTGGTTCCACTTGCATTCTACCATTTAGTAATATCCATGGGTGGCACAGACTGCAGCAAAGAGTGAACTTCACTAACGTACTCAGACTCAAAGAGATCTAAGTCAAAGTTGTCTAAACATGCTTGCTCAGGGTCCACAGATAAGATGTCAGACAATGAGTCTTGAATCAGACTCTCTATCATGTTAACCTCGTGTACTTCATCATCATCACACTTACATGGGTTGTTGATTAACACGAAAGACATTGATTCTATGATCATGTTGCCAAAAGACAAATTCAATATCCCGCTACGACAATTTATGATAGCGTTTGACGCGTTGCCAAGAAGGGACGTCCTAAGATAACGGGAATATGATTTTCGGGATTTTGCACAGAGTTGGGTATCCAACACAATGAAGTCCACGGGGAAATAAAATTTATCAACCTTGATTAGCACATCTTCAACGATTCCGAGGGACTCTCACGAGATACGTCTCGCTAATTGTAGCGTGACGGGTGGGTTGCAATTCCCAAGACCTAACGCACATACACAGAATATGGCAGTAGATTGACACTAGCTCCTAAGTCCAATAAAGCTTTCTTGATTGTATGATCACCTATAGTACAAGAGATAGTTGGGCTACCTGGGTCTTTGAACTTAGGTGGGGTTTTGTTTTGAATAATTGAACTTACTTGCTCGGTGAGAAAGGCACGCTTATGCAATGAAGCTTTCGCTTTTGTGTGCAAAGGTCCTTCAAAAACTTAGCATAGGCAGGTATTTGCCTGATTGCTTCGAGAAATGGAATGTTTATGTTAACTCTCTTGAACATTTCCAAAATCTCGTTGTATTGGGTACCCCTTACGTTGCACCAACCGTTGTGGAAATGGAGCAATAGGAACATGACTTGGCACGGAACATCTATATTAGTAGGACTCTTGGTCTTATCACTGGGCTCAGATTCGTTCTCTACATTAGATATTTTCTGTGGTGTTGTGTGTACTTGGGAGTCTGATGTAGACTCGCTTGATGGTGGTACACCTACATGGTTCTCAACAATTCTACCACTTCGGAGAGTGGTGACGGTGATTCGCTTGACTATGTGAAGTTTCATTGCGGGTAGAGGAGCCCGCTTGAAACACGATCTTTGGATTTTGTAGGGGTTGACTAGGGAATTTTCCTTTTCTCTCTCATTCAATGCATCCCAGATTTGCCCTATCTTAAGATCTAGGTTCGTGAGACGTTGGTCGGTAGTTTTCTCAAGTTTTGAAAGACCTTGGGTTAACGAGTGACACGAGTCTTCCAAGCTAGTCTTTTTTCTCTGAGGTACGAGGGGTGGTTGTACTTTGGGGTTTCTAGGATATGAGTATCCTTGGTTGTTATGTGTTGGTCCCCCTTGTACTTGGTCCCTTGGACCTTGAGAAGTTAGGGTGATTCCTCCACCCTGGGTTGTAGGTTTGAGAATTAGGGTTGTTCTCTTGTCTCTCGGTATAATGCATTGGCTTGCTCGGACTTGGACTCTTGAAATGCATATAACTGGACAGCTTGTCCACTAAGTGGTCGAACTATGGCATGCGGCACAAGTGGCCCTATCAATTTGGTCACGGAGAGTAGGGGAATTTGATTTTACATTCTTTCCAACTCAAGCACTTCTATTCTCCGGGCCAAAGAAGCCATTTTTGCATTTCCCTCAAAGTCGACTCGATTCTATGAACATTGTTGGTAGGGGTAGTCGTTTCGGTTCTCGGATGGACTCCCATTGTTGAGTCTTTTCAGCGACTTCGATTAGAAAAGCCCAAGCGTCATCGGCACTCTTGTCAATAAATGCACCATTGCACATTGACTCGATTGTGGTTCGGGTTCTAACATCTAGACCCTCATACAATATTTGCACGAGTCTCCATTTTCAAAACCATGGTGGGGACATTGGAGTAATAATTCATTGAATCTCTCCAAGTACTTTGCTATAGTTTCGTCGTCTAATTGTACAAAACCATTTAGACTCGCGAATTGACGCCGTCTTATGGTTTGGGAAAAACTTTTTGAAAAACTCTTTTGTGAGGTCATCCAGGTTCTAATGGATTGTGGTTGTAGGGCATGAAGCCAAGACTTGGCCTTGTCTTTCGAGAAAAAGGAAAACAATCTCAATTTGAGGACTCCTCTGTCATTTGGTTAAAAGTGAGAGTCCCACAAATATCCTCAAAGTCTCTCACGTGATGGTAGGGGTTCTCAGCATTGACCCCTCTAAACACGGGTAGCATATGAATGGTGCTTGCTTTCAGTTCAAACTGACAAGCATCGGCTGGCAGAATGATGCAAGAGGGCTGGGTTGCCCTAGTTGGGTACATGTAGTCCTTGAGACTACGGGGTTGGTTTTGTTCATCACCCATGGTTTCTATTCGGATGGGCTTTACGATGGAATTGGGCTTTCTGTTGAAGAACTGGGTATGCTTACGATTTCGTCCGGGCGGATTCTAACTAGTCGGTTTGTTTGGTCTCTAAAAGACACAATCATAGCCTAGCACGCGCCTCTAGCATGTTAATACACAAACAAGTTCAACACAGGAAGCAAAGACTCAAAAATGACCCACTAAAACAAGACTCAAACCCAAGAAATTGGTTATTGGTGTTGTAGAGCCCAATTTGAAAAGGTTGGTTCCGACCCAAAAGATATAAGTTGAAATTGTTGCATGGCCCCGGATGATTGGGTTGAGAAATGTATGCCTGATTTTTGTGGTGTTGGGCTCGGATTTGTGCAAGCCCGAGTGGGTTGATAATGCACACCAGGTGAAGTGAGCGGTAGTTGGGTTTTGTTTTTGGTAGGTTTACGGTCCGGGTTTGTGGGTGAGATCGGTGGAATGCAAAGCCCACAAATGGGTTTTAGCTTAAGCGTTTCAGGGTTGTGTAAATGCCCAAAGAGTATGGTCAAGTTTGGCATTGCCGGAGCCGGTGGTGGTGGACTCGAGACTTAGTGACACCTTGGTTCTAGCTCAATTGATTTGGCACGAGTGCATTGGTGCTAGGTTGGCGGATTCTGCCAACGGCCGTGTGCACGACTGGTTAGGTGGTCACAGCTCAGTTAGTGAGCACACAGCTTGTTGGTCTTGCTCAAATCAGATGGAGAAAGGAGAGCACGGCTGCGTACGAAGCTTTGGCTCAAAGCAATCACCAAAGAGTAACAAAGACAACACTCTGGCAAAGAAGAAAAGTTTTGTGAATTGTGCACGGGGTAGAGGTTGTGCTCACTCAATGGTGCGGCATTGTGCGGGGTTGTGTTGTTTGAAAAATCAACAAAGCTAAATGCTATTCACCGACTTTGCTACTTCATACACATTCAAACACAATTGATAGCAAAACAGCAAGGTTGATTCACAGTCAATCAGACAACAATTTTAGCAGAATTCAAGTTAACAAGTATGCAAGTACTAGCATGGCAGATGGTCTTAACAAGCTCAGGTGCACAAATGAGCCAATAGAAGTCAGAGTCAACAACACCTAGCAGGGAAGCTAGTTTATCAGACAAGTATATTTCAATGATTTCCAAGGCATGCTCAAAGATCAACAGCAAATGAATATAGTTAATCGCCATAACATGCTCGGCAAGGGCGGCAAGTCTCGGAGACCATACACAAACATGCAAAACTTGGCGGGGTTGAGAAATTAGCCCAAGGTAGACAGATTTTTCCAAGTACGAGTTGATATCAAAGCGGCTCGGATTAGGTTTGTGGCATCAACTCACTCAGATGCCAAAGTCTGAGTTGATGTCAAACTCTGAGCTCAGGGGTTTTGTGTACCACAGAATACAGGCCTACAGATGCTCAGATGAGAACTAACTCAAAGTCTCACTTGAGCTTTCAGCCAACTAGGCTATCCAAGTGGTGGCTTACTGGCCTGCGGCTACGGGGGCTTGCGAGTGGCGAGATGGCTCACAAGATTAAAGGTCTAGCGAGAATAACTCATGCATACACACAGGGTAGAAATGGGTTTAGAGAACAATACCACCAGTGCAATATTGGGTTTAGGCACTCCACAGTGAGTGCTCCTTTGCTTATCTTGAATTTGCTCCACAAGTACTGCCTTCTCAAGAGAAAATTTCGGTTCTCAACGCGGCAAAAGTTTAAGCAAGCACATCAAGATACTTATCTTTGAAATTTTAGAAACAAAGATTCTTGGCAAAGCAACGAGATGAGCATGCTCAATGTACAGGGATGCAATTGACAGCAAGTATACAAGGCTAAGAATGAAATTCAATGATGATTCAAGGCAACAAAAGACGATTACTTATGATTTCTGACAATTATGTATAGGGCAGGGTTGAAAACGGTGAAATTAAGCTCTAATGAACAAGTAGCATACTACCCAGTTCCGGCGGCAGCGCAAAAACTTGATAGGTGCCAAAAGATGCTTTTCCTATGTCTTAATCTGCAAGTGCATGAGCCTTTGAAGGCGGTGGAAAGCACGAGTCTTTCCACGGGGAACTTGTGTGTGCTAGGTTGTTCTCGGGCTTCTCAAGGCGAATTGGGGTCAAGTGAGAAACTTATGCTTTTTGTTTAAAGTCTTTACGACTTGATTTGAAGGTTTCACGTGACTAAAATGTAAAATGAGTTGTAAGTGTTAAGGTACGGAGCACTAGGATTATCAATTCACCACTATTTCAAGTTATGCAATTCAACTAAATTGGATTTTCTTGTTCCTAAGACAGGTAAAGATAGTGTGTCAATTCTATCATATACCTAAAGGGTTTCACCAATTGAGGTTTCACTTATCATTTCGAGTACTACTCGAGCATTAGATGTCTAGTTAAGTACAACTAATCTAAGAGATAGCAATAACAATTCAAACATGAAATTTGAACACACTCAACACAATGTAAACCTAACTACAATGGATGCTTGACATTCATTGTGAGAGCGGGCATTGAGGTGTTAACAATGAAAGTCTCTTATCATTTAAAACATGCCAAGAATAATTCAAATTAAGTTGAACCACGTAACGAGTTAGGGTTTCATGTAAATCCTAGTAAGTAAAGTTAGAACATCATGAACATCAAAAAAAATTGTTAATTAAAATTGCAACTAAACATGAACCCTAAAAATTAACTAAAAACTGCCCCTTTCTCTTTCATCACAAACAACAATTTATACTCCAAAAAAAATATCAACTAAAAACTATACTGATGACCCAAACACGCTTTCGATGTGCCTTGTCTTCCTCTCGACCTCTCGAATCGAACATGCATGGGGGTTTGGTGAAAACCCTAACTCTAATTATCTCTAACCTAGCTTCTAGGTTGAAGAGAAGCTATTGAAAGAGATAATAAGAGAAAGAGTGATGGCGCGGGAGCTTGAAGATGGAGTGGTTGACGATGACAAGAGAGATGATGGCTCTGTGAAAAGTCATGGAAGAAGGAGGTGGAGGCATGGTCGATGGGGTTCCTCTGATGGAAGTATGGAGAAGAAAGAGAAGAAAGAGAAGAAAGAGATGAAAATGTGTGCGGTTGATGGGGGTATAGGTATAGGTAGTTTTGTTGTGAAGCAGGAGCAGCAAGGATCGATGAGGACGGCAGAGCGAGCGTAGGATGCAGCAGGAGAGATATGAACAGTTTGAGGCGACTCGGGGGCGATTTGGTGTTGAGCGGAGGCATCAAGAAATGATGTAAGTGATGGAGCGACCGTGGGATGTAAATAGATGAGATCTCAATGGCTCGGGATGAACGGGTTCGGATCCGGGTCATGGGTAGCTCTAGCCCAAGTCTTCCTTGTTGGTTTGCAACTGATTCGCGCGCGGGCTTTGGCTCTCTGCTCCATAGATGCTTGTCTCCAATCCTTTTGCTCTTTTGGTTTCGCATTTTCTCAGAGCTTTATTTATTACCTAAAAACACAAAGTTAATTAGTACAAATATTTATTCTTGAAAACAAAGAAAATACAGAATCTGGGATAATATCTGATTTATGAGCACAAAAGATGAGTAAAGTGCCAATAAAAAGGTGTATAAATCTGTACTATTTGGCACTCATCATACGACTCCACCTTCTTGTACCCGTTGGAAACATGCATATCCATTGCTAAGGCGTCCAGATGAGAATACAATGATCCAAGGAACAAGGCACCTAAGGGAAGAACTTCGCCTTTTGCTAGCTTTATAGCAATCTTAACAGAACACCCCTTATGGTTTTCTTTCCCGGAATCGTCGTCATATATATCTCGGATAACCACAAAAAGACAGGAATGCAATCACACTCCGAGCTCGTTTTCTAACTCTGATTCGGCTCTGGGTTTACAAGAGACCATTCGATACCCACTGGGTGTAAAAGCATCTTGTATCTTTTTTCTCTTCCTTGTCCAGATCGTCGAATTCTGCCACCTTTCGGAGTATAGTGTCATGATCACGTTGTTCCGTGTCAGAAAGATCATAATAAAGATTCCCAGTAACAAGCAGGTTCATCAATGCAGCTACGCTTTCGGAGTTATAGTCATCTCTCCCCATCTAGATATATTTGTATGAGTAGAAGGGCGCCACCGAGAAATGAAAGTAATCCTGCATCATCTTTCTTAATTTCAAGAGTAGCAGATGCCATGATTGCATCGAGGATTTGCGCTTTGGTCAAATTGGCTTTAATGTTCTTATTATTCAACATGCGCCTCATCCATCCTTCATAAGAGGCCGGTGGAGTATGACAAGTCTTGAAGTCGATAGGAGATGGCGGATATTCATTTCTTTGAAGACAGAACCTCATCACAAGTGTCGAAGAAGAAGATGGATCAGCTTCTATATTTTCTGAATCGGAAAGCAGGACTATCCTGTGAGAGGGATATTGATAGGTGTAGAATACACCGTATTTACTATCTAGTAGTTACGCTTTCTTTGCTATTTTTCTTGTGAATTAAGTATTTTATGAGTGTTTTTGAGTTATTAGGTGCTCTGGAGTCGCGATGAGGAAAAGAAGAAGAAGTCACTCAATTTGAGCAAAATGGGCGAACACTATCTGGAGACGAATCATGGTTAAAGGGTAACCCTCTTGGAGGAAAAATAAAAAAAAGCAGCCAGCTGAGGTTAAGGGGTGACCATCTGTTATAGGGCACCTACTGGGGTCTCTAAGGAGAGGGGTGTGAATATCGAACTTTAGTTCCTACACCCTAGATCGAAACCAATTTTCGTTCTCATTTATTTCTCAATCATTTTTGCCTGAAAGAGAGTGAGGCGGCACCATTAAGTGAAATCGAAACACGATGGGAGATCGGATTTTGTCTTTGTTGAAACGGAGAAGAAAAAGGTGTTGCTTGGATACGAGGTCTTGGAGGAGATGGGTTCAAGTTGAGTAAGTTGTTAATGGCTACGGTATGTAAATCTATTCAAGTTCTGAGATGAAGAAGATGATTGAGTCTATGGGTTTACGTAGGCCTGTGAAGAAATTAGGTCGTGGTATAGAAGGTTTGGGCTATTGAAAGGTGGAGGAATGAAATACAAATAAGGGTTTAGGTGAAATCGGGATTTCTCAAAGTGTGCTTGAATACGAAATTGAGAAGTTGAGGATGTTGTTGGTTTGAGAAATTGATAAATTCAGTGAGTGGAGTAAGCTTCGGTGGAGAAATTAATAAAGAGATTTGAACAGGTTGGGTTTGATTCGAGTTGAGGGTTAGATGAGCTTGGTTGAGTTGCGGCTATGAAATTGGAGTTATGGTTTGAAACATCATGGAATGCGAGATGGGCTCGAGCACGGTGGAATTCGGCTAGATACGGTCGGGTGAAGGAGAGCTGAACTAAGGCAACAATGATCTTGGTGGTGCAATTGGCCACTAGGGCGAGCTACGGGATGTATGGAGCAGGTTTGTGTTGGGAGATGAATCTGTATGGGTTTGTCTCGAGACAAGGTTAAATATCAATGAGAAGATGCGGAGAGTGGGCTTGATTCAAATGTGATTCGAGCTCAGATGGGTTTTGAAGAGTTTGTTGGTTCTTTGATAAAGAAGAATTAGAAGTTTCGGGTGGTATGAAGCTCAAACTAGGTGACTTTGAACTCAATGGTGTAATTTCGGTGATGGCTTGAGATAAAGGAAGCGATACGAAATTATTTGGGGATAATTGGTGTTGCGGGGGCTCTGGGCGAATTGGTGGATTGCATTGCGATTAAGAATGGTGGTGCGATTATATAGTTTTATTTTTGGTTGTATAACTCAAGCTGCATGTTGAGTGCGGGGTGTGGGTGAAATGGGTTCCTAGATGTTTGTTATTTGCGGGTGGTTGAAGTTGCATCACGTGAGAATGGTAGTAGAAAGCTGTTGAGTTGCGGGAGATTGTGGAGGAGACTCGGATGTGCGAGTGTATTAGGAAGCTGAGATGGCGGTTTTGTGTGCAATGCCCAGGTTGCATAAATTTGAACTTGCTTGCGGCAAAGCTGTGACGTGTAGTGTGCATCGAGTTGATGTTGCAGGTATTGGTTGGTGCAGCTGAGCTAGAGCTGGTATAGTTGCAGTGCAGGAATGGAGATGCAACTGCATGGGGTTGAATCTTTGTGCAAGCTGGTAGTCTTGAGTTGCGAGTGTCGTAAAGCTTAAGTCTCTTTGTGACGGTATGGTCGACTTGTGGTGCACGAGATGGAGGTAGGCGAAATATAGGGGAAGCTCGAGGAAATCTTTGCAATTGCAGCTGCCGAAATGGAATGGCCAGGCACAATGTGGAGCTCAAATAACATGAATGGCAGTTTGTTGGTGATGTTAGGCTTCGCGAGGAAGTCATTGATGCTGCGATCGAGAGAATGATAATGGTCTTTGTTGTTGAATGGGCGAGATCTGCGAGAAGCTGCACTTGAATGCGGTAGGTGCCCCGGGGCCATGATGGCTGAAGTTTAAAATGGTGAAGCACAAAGATTGTGCAACACAGCCTGGGCACTGTGCAATGGCACGAGCCAAGGCCAAATCATTTCGGTCGGTAGAGTCGGTGCGACTCTCACCTGACTCACCCGACACACTCGACTCGGTTTGACTCGGTCGACCAAGGCTGACCCGATGACCGGCCGAGTTGACTCGTTGAGCCGGTGACAAGGCGGACTTTGCCGGTCCACCGGAGCCGTTTCGGGCACTTTTCGGCCCGATTTCCGGCCACAATACCGATTTTCGGCTGACGACTTTTTGGACGTATTTTCTACGGGTTTCTCTCTCTTATGGGCTTGGTGGATTTTTATCTATTGGACTTTGAAGGCTTGACCTAATTTTGGAAGGGAGGAAAGGCTATAAAAAGAGGAATTCTACAACTTTTGGAAATCATCTTATATCTTATTCTTGGAACTTTGGAGAGCCGTTTTTGGTTGCACAACTAGGGTTTGGTTTTGTTCATCTTCTTCTTTATTCCATTGATATTTTTGGTGATGAATTCCATAGCTATGAGTAGCTAAATTCTCTATTATTGGTTAAGGATGTAGTCAGATTTCTAAAACTTGTGTTTGCTTTATGTATTAGTTTTCTCTCTTGATTATCGTTCAATTCTCTACTATTTTTATGATCACATGATTGAAGTATTGTGATAGGATTATGGTGTTTGATTAGTTAAGTGGCCAATTAATTGAACTTGCATCTTAGTCCATAGCTATTTTAGGGTTTTTCATCAAGCGATAACCTTGAATACAAGTAGCATGATATGTTTTACGGTTTGTAGTGATACACTCTCGTAATCATATGTAGAGTTTGACCATTGTCCGAATTGTTTTCACAACACATGACAATTGCATTGATTAGCCTATTTACGCAACTTAATGCTCTAAGAATTGAACTTGATTAGCGCAAGGCGTTAGGTTATTCTTTAGGTAGGATTCACATACGCACCCTAATGTGTGTGTTAATGAACTTGAGAACTAATAGATTATCTTGCTTTCTTGATTCTCTAGGCTTTTGATAACACAAGAGATTAAATCGTAATTCTAATCATATATGCAAGCACATGTCTAAGATTGAAGATGAATTCCTTGACCAATATCTCTCTCCATTGATTATTTTCTACAACTTATTTGCTTTTAATTTGCTTTTATTGCTTACTTAAAAATTGAGAAATCCCCCAATTGGTTACTTTAAGAAATTGATTCGAAATAACTACAATCGCCTCCTGTGGATACGAACTCTTTCTTATCACATACTTTAGGAAAGTGAAATTATTTTTGGCGCATCTGACGATCAAATTTTGCGCCGTTGCTTAGGGAGGCACACGGCTAGTTATTAAGTTTTTAGTTTCTTTTTACAATTTGCTTTTATCCTTGCTTTTCGGTTCTTGTCTTGTTTCTCACTTGTTTTGCGAGAATTGTTTGCAGGTACCTAATCTCGGCTTCTAAGGATTGGAATTATCAAGGTGCGGGATAGCTACTCACGCGGGCACAATACTCCAACCAAGTCAAGACACAACGGACGAGCACGAGGAGGAAGTAGAAGAAGAGATTTTCCAACAACAAGAAGAAGGAAAAGAGGTTCCAATCGTAGAGGAAACACACGTGGAAGAACAAGGAGCAATGGGTGATGCAAATCGTTCACTCAAGGACTTAGCTTCTCATAGGCTTGATATACAACGGGGTGTATTCAAAGCGGACTCTACTTTTGAAATTAAAGCGGGGTTGCTTAGAGAATTGCAAAGTTCCATGGCATGGTGAATGAAGATCCAAACAAACATCTTATGGACTTCCACACCATTGTCACGGCCATGCTTCCGGCGGATGTTGCGGCGGATGGTGCAATGTTGAAAGTTTTAGTTTCTCTTTAATGGATAGTGCTAAGGATTGGTTGTTCTATTTACCTCCAGGAAGTGTCACAACATGGAATGGGTTGAAGAAACTCTTTTAGAGAGATATTTTCCTGCATCAAAGGCTACTCAAATTCGCAAGGAGATTTGTGGGATGAAGCAAAATGTGGGGGAATCCTTATATGAATGTTGGGAACGATACAAGAGATTGGTGGCCGGCTGTCCTCACCACCAATTCGGTGACGCTATGATCATCCAATACTTCTATGAAGGACTCCAATCAAGTGATAGGAAGGAATCTTCTCGTATTTGCGGGTGGTGGTGCACTAGTTAACAAGACGGTGGCACAAGCTAGAGAGTTGATTGAAAACATGGCAGCGAACTCACAACAATTCTTGAGTCGTGGTTCGGATGTGATTCTAAGAAGGGTGAGTGAAGTGGCGAGGTTGAAGTGCTTCGTCAACAAATGGGTAACATGAAGCATAATGCTTTCGACAAGTTGCAGCGCGGTGATACCAAGTTCCTCTCAATCTTATGAAGACGAGCAAGCTAATGCGATCTTTCCAAATCAACAAAGACGGTATGATCCCTACTCCAACACTTACAATCGGGATGGAGAGATCACCCCAATTTTAGCTATGCCAATAAGCAGAAGCGATTCAACAACCTAGTTTCAACAATTGAGTGGATTTCAACCTCAACAACAACAATTCCAGCCCGAGACAACAATTTCAACAACAACAACAACCTCAAAATATGGGGTCAATATGGAGGAGTTCTTTGAAATATTTTATGCAAATACGGAGAGTTCGGTTAAGGAGTTGCAAACTCAAGTTGGTTCTATGGCTATGGAGTTGAATCAATTGAAGGCACAAAATGGTGGGAAACTCCCTTCTCAACCTATCAACCCAAAAGAGGGTGTCAATGCAATTACATTGAGAAGTGGTACACAACTTGTGCAACCTTGAAGTTCTTGATTCGGGCGTGGTGGAAACACCAAAGGAACTTTTTTGGAGGGAGAAAAGAGGATTCTCCCAAGCTTAATACCTATTCTAACTCTAAAACTCCGGTTTCTACTTATGTTCCTCCTCTACCTTTCCCTCGCAGATTTGCAAGTTCTAAGAAGGCGGAACTAGAAAAGGAGATTTTAGACGTTCTAAAGAAGATCCATGTGAACATACCACTCATAGATGCAATCAAGCAAGTTCCAAAGTATGCAAAGGTGTTGAAGGACTTGTGTACCAATAAACAAAGGCTCAAAGGTAATGAAGTGCTTAGTGTGGGGGAGAATGCTTCGGCAATCTTACAACACAAACTCCCACTTAAGTGCAAGGACCCCGGTAGCTTTGACATTCCCGTCATAATTGGTAACACTAAATTTAACAAAGCTATGTTGGACTTAGGTGCTTCCGTTAATGTCATGCCTGCGTCTATGTACAATTCACTTGATCTTGGTCCTCTTAAAAAGGCTGGAATTGTGTTGCAATTAGCCGATCGTTCTAATGTCTACCCAATGGGTATTTGTGAGGATGTTCTTGTGCAGGTTAATCAACTTGTATTTCCAGCGGACTTTTGCGTGTTAGAGATGGATGAAGGTTCACCGGACTCGTCTCTTCCATTGCTACTTGGGCGTCCCTTCATGAAAACGGCGAAAACCATTATTGATGTGGACAAGGGAACGCTAACTATGGAGTTTGATGGAGAAATAATACGTTTCAACATTTTCGAGACGATGAGATATCCTAGTGATGTCCATTCTTGTTTCTCCATTGATGTGATGGACACATTGGCGCAACAAATGTTTGAGTTGAATGGTGTTGATACTTTGTAAACCGTGCTCACTACACCTATTGACAATGGTTATGCGTATAGTGATGAGATTAAAGAACCCATTGGTTCTCTTGACTCATTACCGGAAAAATCAGCAATTAAGAATATTTCATATGCTTCTTTACCTTGCAATAATGAAAAACTTGTGCCATCTATTGTTAAATCTCCAAGTTTAGAATTGAAACCTCTTCCAAGTCACTTAAAGTACTTGTACTTGGGTGACAATGAAGATTTACCCGTGATTGTTTCTAACGAGCTTAATGAATTACAGGAGCAAAAACTTCTAAGGGTGCTAAGGAAGTACAAGACGGCCATAGGATGGACAATCGCCGATATCAAGGGTATAAGCCCTGCCGTTTGTATGCATAAGATCCGTGTGGAGGATGATACAAAGCCTACAAAGGAAGCGCAACGTCGTTTGAATCCTCCCATGATGGAAGTCGTGAAAAAGGAGATACTCAAGCTTTTGGATGTGGGTGTTATCTACCCCATATCCGATAGCAAGTGCGTAAGCCCGGTACAAGTGGTACCAAAGAAATCGGGTGTGACGGTGGTGGAGAATGATAAGAATGAACTTGTCCCAACTCGTGTGCAAACCGGTTGGAGGGTTTGTATTGATTATAGAAAATTGAATGCCACCACTAGAAAAGATCACTTTCCTTTACCTTTTATTGATCAAATGCTTGAACGTTTATTTGGACACTCTTACTATTGCTTTCTTGATGGTTATTCAGTATAATCAGATTGTGATAGCACCGGAGGACCAAGAGAAAACCACTTTCACTTGTCCTTTCGGTACTTTTGCTTATAGAAGGATGCCTTTTGGCTTATGCAATGCTCCAGCTACCTTCCAAAGGTGTATGGTAAGTATCTTTTCGGAATATGTTGAAAACATAATCGAAGTGTTCATGGATGACTTTAGTGTCTTTGGTGATTCATTTGACCTTTGCTTGAACAATTTGTCTCTAATCCTTGAACGATGTGTTGAAACAAATCTTGTGCTAAATTGGGAGAAGTGCCATTTCATGGTAACTCATGGCATAGTTTTAGGCCATATAATATCTTCTAAAGGCTTGGAAGTTGATAAATCTAAGATATACCTTATTCGTACTCTAACCCCTCCCACTACGGTGAGGGATATTCGCTCTTTTCTTGGTCATGCAGGTTTTTATCGTAGATTCATCAAGGACTTTTCCAAGATAGCATCACCACTTTGTAACTTATTGCAAAAAGATGTGGTTTTTAACTTTGATGAGAAGTGTGTGGCGGCATTCAATCGTTTGAAAGAACTTTTGATTTCAGCCCCTATCATTAAACCACCGGATTGGAGTAAGCCTTTTGAGCTCATGTGTGATGCAAGTGACTATGCGGTTGGTGCGGTGCTTGGGCAGCGTGTGGGGAAGCTTCCTCATGCTATTTATTATGCTTCTAGAACGTTAAATGAGGCCCAACAAAACTACACAACTACTGAAAAAGAGTTATTAGCCATTGTTTTTGCTTTAGAAAAGTTTCGCTCTTATCTAATTGGTACAAAAGTTGTTGTTTTTTTCTGATCATGCAGCACTTAGATACTTGCTTACAAAGAAGGAGGCGAAACCGAGGCTCATACGATGGATATTACTCTTGCAAGAGTTTGATATTGAAATCAAAGACAAGAAAGGGATTGAGAACACCGTTGCGGATCATTTGAGCCGACTTGCTGTGGACAAGGAGACTATCCCGTTGCGTGAAAGTTTCCGGACGAGCAACTATTCTCAATTGCCTTTGGAGAACCATGGTACTGATATTGTTAATTACTTAGTGTCTAAACAAATCCCAAAGAACTTGTCTCGTCTTTGAGAGGGACAAACTTAAGAAGTTAGGCAACCAATACATATGGGATGATCCATACTTATGGAAGCATTGTAGTGACCAAGTAATACGTAGGTGTGTTCCCGAAATTGAATTTAATTATATCTTGTCTTTTTGCCACTCATATGATTGTGGAGGACACTTTGGGAGTAAGAGAACCGCTCTCAAGGTATTAGAATGTGGTTTCTTTTGGCCAACTTTATTTAAGGATGCACATGCATTTTGTATCACATGTGATAGGTGCCAAAGAACCAGGTAATCTAGGTGCTCGAAATCAAATGCCGCAAACTATTATTCAATTTGTGGAGGTTTTTGATGTATGGGGAATTGATTTTATGGGCCCTTTTGTCAATTCTAATGGGAATTATTATATTTTGCTTCTTTGTGGATTATGTCTCGAAATGGGTGGAAGCTAAAGCCACCCCAACTAATGATTCTAAAGTTGTTTGGATTTCGTGCAAGCTAATATTTTTGCAAGGTTTGGAATTCCAATGGCTATAATTAGCGATGGAGGTTCACACTTCAAAAACAGGTTCTTGCAAAGCTTGTTAAGGAAGTACAATGTGTCGCATAGGATTGCAACTCCCTATCATCCGCAAACAAATGGACAAGCCGAAGTGTCTAATCGGGAGGTGAAATCCATTATAGAAAAGACGGTGAATCCAACAAGGAAAGATTGGAGTTCGCGACTTAATGATGCTTTGTGGGCGTATAGAACCGCATATAAAACACCTATTGGGATGTCTCCTTTTAGGCTTGTTTATGGTAAACCTTGTCACTTACCCGTGGAAATTGAGCATAAGGCGTTTTGGGCTATTAAGCAATGCAACATGGAGTTGGATGGTGCTGGAAAGCAAAGGAAGTTACAACTTCAAGAGCTAGAGGAGATTCGCAATGATGCATTTGAAAGCTCACGGATTTACAAGGAAAAGACGAAAGCTTTTCATGATAATATGATTTCTAAGAAACAATTTTGCATTGGGCAGAAAGTGCTTTTGTTTAATTCTCGTTTGCAATTATTTCCGGGTAAATTAAGGTCACGTTGGATTGGACCTTTTATTGTGACTAATGTGTTTTCTCATGGTGCAGTGGAAATTCGTAGTTTAGCTACAGGTAATGAACTTAAAGTGAATGGGCACCGGTTGAAACCATATTATGAGAACTTCTCTTCGGATGTCGTGGAAGGAGTTAATCTTGTGGAAGTACTCCCTCCGGAGGAATCATAAAAGCAAGGAGATAGTCGGGTGACGACTTTAAACCAAGCGCTAAATGGGAGGCAACCCATCGGTTTTGTATCTCTTATCTTTTATTTTCTTTTCTTGTCATGTTTTTACTTTTTTCTCGATTTTGTGTCACTTTTCCGTTAGGATTTCCCACCTTGACTTTCTTTGGATGATTCAATTACATTGAGGACAATGTAAAGTTTAAGTGTGGGGAGTGGTTTATGTTGTAAATTTTTGCAATTTTTCAACTTTTTTGTGAACTAGTGAATAAGAAAACTCCAACTTGTAGTTATTTAGAGTCACATAGTATACATGTCGCTAAGATTACATCGAAATTCTCATAATAGTGACTGAACTTAGAGATGACAGAGAACATGATCGGGTTTCTTAATTGTATGAGAGTTAAAGTTGGATTTAACCATGCCGGTGGCAAATAAGGTGCAGATCGAATTCGGTATTAGAACAGTGATCCCCTATAGTGGAGACTACCCATGTTACATAATGTGAGGCACCAACCTTCAATTCTTTGTACCTGTCTAAATTGTGCTTTTAGAGTGTGTGTCACCGTACGTAAATTCCGGGCAGAATGGTGAGCTGTCCAACTTCCCACCATAGAAGCACTATTTTGATCTCTTAAGTGTTATTTTTATCAACCATGTTGGTGACATCAAATTGCTAACTTACATACCACTTGTGATCTTGTTCGCGAGTTAGCACCATCCACCTTATCTCTCTACACCAACGGGTCCATAGAAACACCATCATCATCAACAAGAGGAGCATCACAAATTCGAGGGAAAGTTGAACACGTTCGAGGTTTACAAGCAACAATACAGTAATGGGCAGATTTCAGATTTGAGTAAAGCAACAAAAAAAGGGGCAGAATTTTTATAAGTTGAAGACTATATTACAAGAGTGGAAAATTATCAAGGATGAGAATTCGAGAAGTCTATGATATCAAGACATATAAGTTGTGAAGATTCAAGCGGTAAAGTACTTATACCATGGCATTGTACTTACATTTTTATTTTTGTATTTTACTTTCTCTTGTCTCAGACTCTCAATGAAGAAAAAAAGAAAAAAATTAAAAAAAAACGAAAATTAAAAAATTAAAAAAAAAAAAAAAAAAAAAAATTGGGTTTGTATAGTTTGTTTTTATTTTTGTATTCTTTCAATAAGCCTATGGAAAGAAGGAATATCTATAATGAAGTTTCAAGCGACAAGGAATTTGAGGGAAAGAATCATATTGTCAAGATTCTACGGAGTTCGAGAGTTATCATCAAGAGTTGAAGACCGAAGACGAAGATGAAGACACCGATAGAAGACCGAAGACGTTTCTATGGATGCTATGAGAGTGGTGCTAGCTGCACGCCGAACGGATACACGGTAAGTAAGCATATTCCCACCTTCGTTAAATGGTTGATTTCCTTTCGAAGAGATCGTCAGAAAAATGGGTTTTCAAAAATATATAAAAGATGTGGGTTTTCAAAATATTTCGGAGGGTTTTGCCTTCCTACCATTCAACGTGTCGCAGATTCTCTCTTCATTCCAACTCGGACACATGTGTGACCCATAAAAAGCCGTTTATTATTGAGAGCAATTTCATAAAACCTTTTCTTGTGAGGCGAGTCGAGACTTTTGATCACTCCGAACCCGAATTTTAGTCGAGAAGGGATGGTTATTTCTCTCTCAACTTTTAAGAATGAGATTGTGTTCATTTATGTGTCTAACTTCTTATGACTAGTGTGCAGAATCTCTATGTCTTCTTAGCGCGTTGGATGCTATCATTACGGAGAACTAGTAAGTTGGAAATATAGGTTTTGTGGGTATATCTCTAGTAAACCCTCACGAGACTATAACTCGTCCACTAGGGACACCTAGGGGTTTAAAGGCTTGTTATTTATGCTAAAAGTGACCGTAGCCTCGACGACACGGAGTTGTTGTATTTTATTGTTTTGTTTGATTTGCTCGAGGACTAGCAAAGTCTAAGTGTGGGGGAATCTGATAGGTGTAGAATACACCGTATTTACTATCTAGTAGTTACGCTTTCTTTGCTATTTTTTCTTGTGAATTAGGTATTTTATGAGTGTTTTTGAGTTATTAGGTGCTCTGGAGTCGCGATGAGGAAAAGAAGAAGAAGTCACTCAATTTGAGCAAAATGGGCGAACACTATCTGGAGACGAATCATGGTTAAAGGGTAACCCTCTTGGAGGAAAAATAAAAAAAAGCAGCCAGCTGAGGTTAAGGGGTGACCATCTGTTATAGGGCACCTACTGGGGTCTCTAAGGAGAGGGGTGTGAATATCGAACTTTAGTTCCTACACCCTAGATCGAAAACAATTTTCGATCTCATTTATTTCTCAATCATTTTTGCCTGAAAGAGAGTGAGGCGGCACTATTACCGTGAAATCGAAACACGATGGGGAGATCGGATTTTGTGCTGTTGAAACGGAGAAGAAAAAGGTGTTGCTTGGATCTGAGGTCTTGGAGAAGATGGGTTCAAGTTGAGTAGGCTGTTAATGGCTACGGTATGTAAATCTATTCAAGTTACAGATGAAGAAGATGATTGAGTCTATGGGTTGCTGTGGCTGTGAAGAAATTAGGTCGTGGTATAGAAGGTTAGGGCTATTGGAAGGTGGAGGAATGAAATACAAATAAGGGGTTTAGGTGAAATCAGGATTTCTCAAAGTGTGCTTGAATCTGAAATTGAGAAGTTGAGGATGCTGTTGGTTTGAGAAATTGATAAATTCAGAGTGGAGTAAGCTTCTGGTGGAGAAATTAATAAAGAGATTTGAACAGTTTGGGTTTGATTCCGAGTTGAGGGTTAGATGAGCTTGGTTGAGTTACTTATGAAATTGGAGTTATGGTTTGAAACATCATGGAATCTGAGATGGGCTCGAGCACGGTGGAATTCGGCTAGATACAGATCAGGTGAAGGAGCCGAACTAAGGCAACAATGATGTTGGTGGTGCAATTGGCCACTGGAACTGAGCTACAGGATGTATGGAGCAGCTGTGTTGGGAGATGAATCTGTGTGGGTTTGTCTCAGACAAGGTTAAATATCAATGAGAAGATGCAGAGAGTGGGCTTGATTCAAATGTGATTCGAGCTCAGATGGGTTTTGAAGAGTTGTTGGTTGCTGATAAAGAAGAATTAGAAGTTTCAGGTGGTATGAAGCTCAAACTAGGTGACTTTGAACTCAATGGTGTAATTTCAGGTGATGGCTTGAGATAAAGGAACCGATCTGAAATTACCGGGATAATTGGTGTTGCGGGGCTCGAATCGAATTGGTGGATTGCATTGCAGTTAAGAATGGCTGGTGCAGTTATATAGTTTTATTTTTGGTTGTATAACTCAAACTGCAGGTTGAGTGCAGGGTGTGGGTGAAATGGGTTCCTAGATGTTTGTTAGGCTGCAGGTGGTTGAAGTTGCATCACAGCAGAATGAGCTGGTAGAAGCTGTTGAGTTGCAGGAGATTGTGGAGGAGACTCAGATGTACTGAGTGTATTAGGAACTGCAGATGAGCGGTTTTGTGTGCAATGCCCAGGTTGCATAGCTGAACTTGCTTGCGGCAAAGCCTGTGACTTGTAGTGTGCATCAGAGTTGATGTTGCAGGTATTGGTTGGTGCAGCTGAGCTAGAGCTGGTATAGTTGCATTGCAGGAATGGAGATGCAACTGCATGGGGTTGAATTGCTGTGCAACGGGTAGTGCTGAGTTGCAGCTGTCGTAAAGCTTAAGTCTGCTGTGACAGTATGGTCGAACTGTGGTGCCTGAGATGGAGGTAGGCAGAGAAATATAGGGAGAAGCTCAAGGAAATGCTGCAATTGCAGTTGCGGAAGTGGAATGGCCAGGCACAATGTGGAGATCAAATAACATGAATGAGCAGCTGTAGATGTATGTTAGGCTTCGCAGGAAGTCATTGGTACTGCAGTCAGAGAGAATGATAATGGTGCTGTTGTTGAATGGCTGAGATACTGCAGGAAGCTGCACTTGAATTGCAGTAGGTGCCAGGGCTATGATGGCTGAAGTTTAAAATGGTGAAGCACAAAGATTGTGCAACACAGCACAGGCCTGTGCAATGGCCTGAGCCAAGACCAAATCAGCTCAGTCAGCCGAGTCAGTACCTGACTCTCACCCTGACTCACCCCGACACACTCGACTCGGTTTGACTCTGTCCGACCGAGCTGACCCGATGACCCGACCGAGTTGACTCGGCTGAACCGGTGACCGGCGGACTTTGCTTGGCCACCGGAGCCGTTTCGGGCACTTTTAGGGCACTTTTCCGGCCGATTTCCGGCCACAATACCAGCTTTCCGGTGACGACTTTTTTGACGTATTTTCTACACGGGTTTCTATCTCTTATGGGCTTGGTGGATTTTTATCTATTGGACTTTGAAGACTAGACCTAATTTTAGAAGTTGGAGAAAAGCTATAAAGGGAAGGTCTTCTACAACTTATAGGATCATATTTTACTCTTGGAACTTTGGGGAGAGCCACTTTTGTTTACACAACTAGGGTTTGCTTTTGTTCATCTTCTTCTTTATTCCATTGATATTTTTGGTGATGAACTCCATAGCTATGAGTAGCTAAATTCTCTATTATTGGTTAAGGATGTAGTCCGATTTCTAAAACTTGTGTTTGCTTTATGTATTATAGTTTTCTCTCTTGATTATCGCTCAATTCTCTACTGTTTTTATGATCACATGATTGAAGTATTGTGATAGGATTATGGTGTTTGATTAGTTAAGTGGCCAATTAATTGAACTTGCATCTTAGTCCATAGCTATTTTAGGGTTTTTCATCAAGCGATAACCTTGAATACAAGTAGCATGATATGTTTACGGTTTGTAGTGATACACTCTCGTAATCATATGTAGAGTTTGACGATTGTCCGAATTGTTATGTGCAACGCATGACAATTGCATTGATTAGCCTATTTCTGAAACTTAATGCTCCTAGGAATTGAACTTGATTAGCGCAAGGCGTTAGGTTATTCTTTAGGTAGATTTCACATACGCAGCCCTAATGTGTGTGTTGAATAACTTAGGAAATTAATAGATTATCTTGCTCTCTTGATTCTCTAGGCTTTTGATAACACAAGAGATTAAATCGTAATTCTAATCATATATGCAAGCACATGTCTAAGATTGAAGATGAATTCCTTGACCAATATCTTTCTCCATTGATTACTTTCTACAATCTACTTTGCTTTTAATTTACTTTTATTGCTTACATAAAATTTAGAAATCCCCCCCAATTGGTTACTTTAAGAAATTGATTACGAAATAACTACAATCGCCTCCCTGTGGATACGAACTCTTTCTTATCACATACTTTAGGAAAGTGAAATTATTTTTGACGCATACGACAGCGATCAACCGAACAAGCTTGGTCGTCTTGAAGCACGCGCCCTAAGTTGGCACGATGTGCGGCTTTTGCGGCACCAGATTTCTGTTGCAAAATCGATCTCAACCACCCCTCTTTGCCGGTCAAATCGAGTGGCCTAGATCGCACCTTTATGGGGACAGAGAGGTACGGGACGTGTACACCGGCATGTTGTTTACACGCATGACCGGCCGGTCCTTTCCAAAACCCTTCCCATGCTTGGTTTCGACCAAGTCAAGAGTGATGCCTGCGCACCTCTTCAAAACCCCGATTCCATCAACGGTCGCAGATGAGTGTCTCAAAGATCATCTCGTACGTCCAGCTTCACCGGCTTGGTTATACAACCCTGGTCATGAGTTAATTGGTCAATGAGGTGTCATGGTGATCACCACCCGTCGCTTTACCACACCATGATACAAGATCGCATAAAATACACACGATACTTCACAAGTATCGGTTTCCCGAATAACGCAGTTATTCAATTTAGCATCACATGCTACCTTTTGTGGGTCCCACGATCCACACATTCCGGGACATCAATCATGTCACAAACGGGGGATACATACTTTGGGGTATTGGTCTCGGCGGTTTACACGTGTTGACGTGCAACGCGCCATCACAAGAACGTGTCGGGAAGTCATGGACGGTTAAAGATGACAGGAGAAGTGGGAAAGCCCGGGTCGTGTGACACTAACACATTACTCGACTACTCCATCACTCCACTTTCTCCACTTCCCACGAGAGACGTGAATAAGGCTCAAATGACTTGTATAAATAGGTTCTCCTCCCTATTTTCCAAACGGGAGAAAAACAACACAAGTCCAGCACGAGACGAAACCAAGTGTTAATACAAAACGTATTCAAACACCCCAGAGCCGCTTGCATCAATCGTAAGCCCGCTCACCTTTCTCGTTACAAGTCATAAGCAAGCCAACACCTTCACAATCTCAACACCTTCTTCGCTTCCCTCCCTAATATCAACCCCATCTCCTTCACTTTGTGACCGAAACAAGTCCTGGAACGGCCATTTCTTGGTTTAGGCCGGACTTGCCTGCAGTTGATTTCCGAATCTACAAGCACTCACCGCGCAGTGCATTTGTTTAGGGTTTAGATTCATTCCTCATCCACACACCCCAAATTACCAAATCCGGCAGGAATAGTTTTCACCCATAAACAACACCGCACGCTGTAAACCGCCAGACCAATACCCCAGTAAGCATCCCCCAGTTTTTGACATGTTTGATGTATCGAATAAGTGGGTCAATTCGTGGGACCCGCCTCGGAGAATAGCATGGTGCTATTAAGTGAAACAACTAAGTTGTTTATGAGGCCAATATAAAATATTGTATGTATTTGATGCATGTGAAGCATCGCATTTAAGCAGCTCAAACTAATCGATGTGTATGAAGCATCATTGTTTTAAAGCTTGATTGAATAAGTCTCGGATTGAGTGTCTTAAAATGGCAGCATGCCAGACTATCTTTGGGCGATCGTTTGAGGGATGTGTAAACAAGCCATCACTTGGTCGATCACTCCCTGTGAAAGAGAGGCGGCTGGTGGTTTTCATCTTTGCTTTGCAGGTTTGCTGGAAATAAATCTACATCGTCCAACTATGCATGCAAAGTTGGATGGACGAGATGATTTACGACAAAAATACATTGTCGCAAAGCATAAATTAGGGTTTGAAGGCCGTGTGACCTATCACCTTTAGGCGTGCGTTTCGAGGCGTTTGGCCATGGTTTGCACAGGCCGACCGGTCGCATGTAAAGGTGGGCCAATGGTGGACATGTTAACACCTTTATCTACACCATCCGTTTAGGCTGGCGAAGATGGATGATCGTGATCAATTTTTGACAGAAACATGTTGCCGTAAACCCTAATTAGGGTTTTGAAACAACCACGTCCACGCGAGTTTGACCAAGCGGTTTGGCATGTCGTCGGCTTCCCTTGGGGGAATCGATCATGTGGGGACAATATAGGGTTGGCGATGAACTTATGTGCGCCTTCCGATGGTCCAAAATACGATCTAAGCCATCCAAATAGGTTGGCTAAGTTGAATGGTCGTGATCGATTTAAGACGCTAGTATACTTCCGCGACCCAAATTAGGGCTTGGAAGCATCACGCCCTGCCATGTTTCTCGGAAATTGATTCATCATCCTATGGCCTTGCCGTGGGCAAGCCGTTCGAGTGAGGGAAAGTGGGGCCGCCGGTGTGCATGCCAGTGTTTCCCTAATCACTCATGGGATGATCTAATCCGTCTCAACCAAGTGGCTAAGTTGGATGGTTGCGATGATTTTAAGACCTGTCTTGGACAGTCTATGCTCGATCGAGCTTCTCCAAAATAGTGTTGGCGTTTGACAACACCGAGAGATGCATAGTGTTGTTCGGTCGGTAAGGGCATTAGTGGGCCCGCCGGTGGTCATCACGATGATTGCCTATTCCTGCCAGGGTTTGGTTAGGCTTGTTAAATTGCGCGGCCAAATTGTGTGGCCGTGATCGTTTCGAGCATCGATATGGACAGTCTAGATTTCCCTTAAGGAAATTAAACATGTTCGATCGAGTTGTCCTTTAATTAGAAGCGCGTCGATACGAGACTCTCTTTGTCAGAGAGTTATGTAGCTTGTGTGGGTATTTCATGCAGATTTCAATATTGGCACTTCGGGAGATTCATGCTACTCTGCTGAGAGTGAACACTTAATCGTCATGTTATGTCAATGATGAGAGTTCGACTGAGAACATAGCACGGGAAATACTAGGCAAATCATACATTAATTAATAATGCTAACAGAATTCACGGAATATCTGGGATTGTTGTTGCACGTACCATTCTGATAAATTTCATAAATATGTCGAATTACTCAATACATATATGTAAGTAAAGAGATTTGAACACTCATCACTTTTTTTTTAAATAGCTTTTATTCCTTTGCGGGATGACAACGCATTAAATACAGTGGTTTCACGATTTTAACTCGAACCGAAAACCACCATCAACATTAAGTCCCCGCTTAGGACGTAATAGTGATGCTATTGCGGGGTAAGCACTAGATGGTGAGATGAAAATAAAGTTCACGACGAGAGTAAGCGAGACGTTACTGGGGAGATAGGTCGGATTGGCCTTTGAGCATAACATGTTTAATGAAACGTCGCGGCAAGTAGCCATCACCCTTCTAGCACGTTGATGCCGAGAACACTAAAATGAGGTATTTAATTAGTGGAGTCTCGACCGATGAGTGTTAAGGCAGTCGAGCCTTGAATACAAAGAAGAGTGTTGGGGAATTTGATCGTTTCAATACTAAGAGGAAAGATGTGTTGAGGCAGTTTGCCTAGCAACACAGTAGTGAGTGTTGAGGAATTTGCACGTCTCAACACGAAGAGGAAAACGTGTTGAGGCAGTATGCCTGACAACACAGCGGTGAGTGTTGAGGAATTTGCACGTCTCAACACGAAGAGGAAACGTGTTGAGGCAGTACGCCTGACAACACAACAGTGAGTGTTTAGGAATTTGCACGTCTCAACACGAAGAGGAACGTGTTGAGGCAGTATGCCTGACAACACAACAGTGAGTGTTGAGGAATTTGCACGTCTCAACACGAAGAGGGAAACGTGTTGAGGCAGTATGCCTGACAACACAATAGTGAGTGTTGACGAATTTGCACGTCTCAACATGGAGAGGGAAACGTGTTGAGGCAGTATGACTGACAACACAGTAGCGAGTGTTGAGGAATTTGCACATCTCAACACGGAGACTGAAACGTGTTGAGGCAGTATGCCTGACAACACAATAGCGAGTTTTGAGGAATTTGTACGTCTCAACACGAAGAACGAAACGTGTTGAGGCAGTATGCCTGACAACACAGTAGTGAGTGTTGAGGAATTTGCACGTCTCAACACGAAGAGGAAACGTGTTGAGGCAGTACGCCTGACAACACATCAGTGAGTGTTGAGTAATTAGAACGTCTCAACACTAAGAGGAAAATGTGCCGAGGCATTACGCCTGACAACACAATGGTGAGTGTTGAGGAATTAGCACGTCTCAACACTAAGAGGAAGGATGTGTTGAGGCAATTTTCCTGGCAACACAGTGGTGAGTGTTGAGGAATTTGCACATCTCAACATGAAGAGGAAACGTGTTGAGGCAAGACGCCTGACAACACAACGGTGAGTGTTGAGGAATTTGCACATCTCAACACGAGAGGAAACGTGTTGAGGCAGTACGCCTGACAACACATCGGTGAGTGTTGAGGAATTTGCACGTCTCAACACGAATAGGAAACGTGTTGAGGCAGTACGCCTGACAACACAGCAGTGAGTGTTGAGGAATTTGCACGTCTCAACACGAAGAGAGAAACGTGTTGAGGCAGTATTCCTGACAACACAGCAGTGAGTGTTGAGGAATTAGAACGTCTCAACACTAAGAGGAAAACGTGTTGAGGCATTACGCCTGACAACACAATGGTGAGTGTTGAGGAATTAGCACGTCTCAACACTAAGAGGAAGGATGTGTTGAGGCAATTTGCCTGGCAATACAGTGGTGAGTGTTGAAGAATTAGCACGTCTCAACACTAAGAGGAAGGATGTGTTGAGGCAATTTGCCTGGCAACACAGCAGTGAGTTTTGATGAATTTGCACGTCTCAACACGAAGAGGGAAACGTGTTGAGGCAGGTGGCCCGACAACACAAATGCTGAGTGTTGAGGAATTTGCACGTCTCAACACGAAGAGGGAAACGTGTTGAGGCAAGATGCCCGACAACACAAAGAGCGAGTGTTGAGGAATTTGCACGTCTCAAAGACGGAGAGGGAAACGTGTTGAGGCAAAGTATGCCCGACAAAACACAATAGCGAGTGTTGAGGAATTTGCACGTATCAACACGGAGAGGGAAACGTGTTGAGGCAAAAGATGCTTGACAACACAAGAAATGGCGAGTGTTGAGGAATTTGTACGTCTCAACACGAAGAACAAAACGTGTTTAGGCAGTATGCCTGACAACACAGTAGTGAGTGTTGAGGAATTTGCATGTCTCAACACGAAGAGGGAAACGTGTTGAGGCAGTATGCCTGATAACACAGCAGTGAGTGTTGAGGAATTAGAACGTCTCAACACTAAGAGGAAAACATGTTGAGGCATTACGCCTGACAACACAATGGTGAGTGTTGAGGAATTAGCACGTCTCAACACTAAGAGGAAGGATGTGTTGAGGCAATTTGCCTGGCAACACAGTAGTGAGTGTTGAGGAATTTGCACGTCTCAACACGAAGAGGAAAATGTGTTGAGGCATTACGCCTGACAACACAATGGTAAGTGTTGAGGAATTAGCACGTCTCAACACTAAGAGGAAAATGTGTTGAGGCATTACGCCTGACAACACAATGGTGAGTGTTGAGGAATTATCACGTCTCAACACTAAGAGGGAAATGTGTTGAGGCATTACGCCTGACAACACAATGGTGAGTGTTGAGGCAGTTTTCCTGGCAACACAGTAGTGAGTGTTGAGGAATTAGCACGTCTCAACACTAAGAGGAAAACATGTTGAGACATTACGCTTGACAAAACAATGGCGAGTGTTGGGAAATTAACACGTCTCAACACTAAGAGGAAGGGTGTGTTGAGGCAGTTTGCCTAGCAACACAGTAGTGAGTGTTGAGGAATTAGCACGTCTCAACACTAAGAGGAAAACGTGTTGAGGCATTACGCCTGACAACACAATGGTGAGTGTTGAGGAATTAACACGTCTCAACACTAAGAGGAAGGGTGTGTTGAGGCAGTTTTCCTGGCAACACAGTAGTGAGTGTTGAGGAATTAGCACGTCTCAACACTAAGAGGAAAACGTGTTGAGGCATTACGCCTGACAACACAATAGTGAGTGTTGAGGAATTAACACGTCTCAACACTAAGAGGAAGGGTGTGTTGAGGCAGTTTGCCTGGCAACACAGTAGTGAGTGTTGAGGAATTTGCACGTCTCAACACTAAGAAATTTAAAATTTATTCTTTATGCCTAATAAATATAAAACATTTAGTTTAAGGATAGTTACTTAGCTCTGTCTACGCTAGGCATGTCCTTCGCGCATGATTGGCTTTGGGTATATTAGGCTCTCCCGTGAGTAAGCGGCATCAGGTGGCAGTTATGACATCAGGATGATGTCGGATTGATAGAAGGACAAAAGTCCCCAGGTCTTAATGGGACGAAAAATACCCGGGTATAAAAAGAGTTGTTCAACGAGACTTACTTGTGTGTGGAACCTGCGAACAAATGCTGCTACACTCTCTCCGGGCAATTACGTCACATTTTTCGAGTTGTCCATGTGGCAACAAATAATCTTCAGGATTGGATGGCTTGTTGGAGACCCTCTCAGGTATAGACAACTGGCAAAGGACATACTCATAGCTTTGCCTTGATTTCGAGGTTGATGTAAATGTAAGGATTTTCCCTCTGAGTTTTTGATTATGGTTGGGTAATGAACAGCTCCCTGCTTTGAAATCTTTGCAGCTCTCAGAGTCTTGACGGTGACAATGTTGAAATCAGAGGCCGCGTCTGTCAAACTCAACATCCTTCAAGTGAGCGGTGATTAGAGTCCCAGGTGCATCTATCACCACGCTTTCCGAGAAGATTGGGGTTTGGGATCGGCTTCCCTGAATGGAAACAGACGCATGCCTGATACAACACGGTTGAAGGATGCAAATATGTCTTGACGTTGTGCCTCGGAGAAATATAGAATTTCACATAAATGCTCCATCATAGACTGTACGGTTTTGTGAACGGAGTCCCCAGAAAGCATTAATGCACAACTCCACCAATTGATGTTCAATCACATTTGGATCATGATAATCGAACGATCGAATTCTCGAATCCCTTGGTATAATCATTCGGATGTTTGTAGTTTCGCTCCTTCTGAGTTGTAGCCATGTCTGTCTAAATTTTGGCAATAACTTCCTGTCTCTCCATTAAATCGATAATGGTAATGGGAGGTTGGCTTCCTATGGCTCCTCCAGTCTCTCGTCCTGACGGAGAAGTGGTAGCAGCCCTAGTGATGATTGGAGGCGTCGTGCTCGAAGAAATATTAGGAGTAGTAGCGGCTCTGGCTCTGGTAATAGGAGGCGTCACGCCAGAGAAAATGTTTCCTGCGCCGTTGGTGTTGGTGGTTGAGGATGTAGTGCCACGAGATGCGTTGATCGTGCTGGTAGGCGGTACAACGATGTCACCTGCAGTAATGTTGACACCAGGGGTGTTGTCAGCGCCAGTAACATCGGGATTTGTCGCTGATCCAGACCTAAGATCCATCATCTTAAATTTGAGAAAAAATGAAATTAAATTGAAAATTGATCTTGCAACCGAGAGATTAATCTCCCACTGTGGTTGCCAGTTATTTTGGGGTAAAAACTGATTCTGCTGTTTTTTGGTAAGTTGGGGTGTGTTGATGAGAAACGAATTCAAACCCTAAACAAATGCACGAGCACATTTGGGATCATGTTATCGTTCGAGATCGGCGAAGTTTACCGGTGACGAAGTCTTAGAGATGTCTTTATGGTCGAATTCCCTAAATGAATTACGTAAAGAAATGAAGGAAGGAATTGAAAAGTGCAGGAAATCTGGTGGTGTTGTTCTAGATGAATTGAAATGGATTCTCCCAGTAAGAACTTGCTAGGATTATTGAACTCGTCTCATCGACTCGGAAGCGAAGATGGGAAAGAGAATTAAGAGTTAACGTGGAAGAACTAAGAAGAAATTGTTTTGAGATTGAAGATGGAATTATCATACCATTAGAAGGAAAAGTAGATGAACTTTACAAAAAATTTGATTAGTGTTAGATTGAATTATCAAAATCGGCATAATGTGATTTAAGTCTATTAAATTTTAATTAATAGAAATACGTCGTAGAACCCGTCAATGGATTAATTGAGCTTAAGTGTGTTATTCATTAGAGAAAAATACAACTGTATAAGATTTTTTGATAAAGAATTAATATATTCTAATTATACTTGATAATATTTTCATGAATGTGGTATGTCTCTTACAAATGAAGTTTTTCCATGCAATGAATCACTGAGAAAAATACGATTTAAGTTGAAACTTTAATGATTAATTTGCATTCACATGTGATTGTCAATGAACTAGTTTTCTAATTTATTTTTGAAAGGTGAACTAGTTCTCTTGAACATGCTGAATTTGTGGAATCGGAAATATTAACAGAAAATGGGTTAAATGGACAGAAACCATCTGGGCGAGATGGACGGGCAAAATATTGTGCTAGGTCTAATGGACAAGAGAAACCTCATTTTAAAACATACAAGTGTACCCTTAGCCTAAACTTCATCTTCTTTCGATACAAAAAGAAAAAAGCTTCAGAAATTTAACTTTTATTTTGAAAACAGATCTGCTTCTTCTCCACCATCACTTCATCTTCCTTCACCATCCCCACCACCATCGACATCGTAATCTTCTTCCCCCTCCATTATCAACACCACCGATAACATCTCCAGTACCCCGAGTACCAGCGCCACCATCAACAATATCAACTTTCTCCACCGCCATAACCGACATCATCACGTACCACCATCATCTTCTCTACCACCACCGTCGACAAATGTCGTGTTTCTCCAAACTATCATCAACAACACCATCAATCCACAAAGAATTTTCTAATACCCTAATTTAATTGAAAATTTTCAAATTCATAAATTAATAAAATTAGGGTCTTGTGTGAATTGAATTATATATGCTCAAATTGGTAAGTATCAAACCCTAATTTTTTCTGATTATATTTGATTTCAAAATTATTTTTATTTTAGTTTACGAAATTTTCATCTTAGTATTCACTTTGATGTCTGTTTCCTAGTTCCATCATGTGTTATCACTGGATGGAATTGGTTTCATCATGTGTTGCTCTTTGAATGAGCCTAGTTGATCATGATGAAATTGGTTTCATCATGTGTTATCACTGGATGAAATTGGTTTCATCATGTGTTTCTACTGGATGAGCCTAGTTTTATCCAAGTTTCATCATGTGCTGAAAATCTGTTACTTAGTTCATTTGTGAAATACAAACTATATCAAGACTAGTTGTTAAATGTACATGTTGTGGTGGCGGTGGCGGTGGTTGTTCTTACAAATGGTGATTCACCACAATAGCATTGGTCGTGATCAAATATGGTATTATTTATCAACAACTAATTCAGGAAGAGTCATTGGAGGAGGAGAAAGAAGATATATTTGAGGAGAAAGAAGATATATATGAGGAAAAAGCCTGTTTTTCTTTGAAATCGAAGATCTCCGCAACATTTGAAGAAGACAAGGACATACTTGTCCGTTCCAATTAATTAATAAACAATATTCTCGGGTGAAATATCCAAAATGGATAATTGAACGGTATTTTTTTGATTTATGTCCATATAAATGAGTATCAAAATATACAAGTCTTTTCACCCAGGAATTGTTGATTTTGGTCTTTTTAACAATTTTGTGAAATATTAATTAGGCAAGAAGATTTCCCGAGCTAAATTTGCTACGCATTACTCTATAATTGAGTATTTTATTTGTGGTTCAGGGAGTTTGCTATATTGTGGGTTGTTGTTACTGGTCATGCAAGTGACGCATAATGATTGCGCGTTACAGAGTTGCAGGCCAAGTCAGTGTGCATGACAGTGGCGCAACACTTTGCGTAGGCTATCCAAGTGCTAAGGATGGCATAACCCGCGGGGACGGTGAAGCACAAAGGTAGTGCTACAATGTAAATACATTTGGCTAAGTAATGAAGCATTATTGACACAATGAGGCTTCATTGAGAGATTGGCAAGACGAGGCCAAAGTTGTCAGATCCAACATGCGATGTTGGCATTGATGCATATCAAGTGGAATTGAGTTGGCACAAACTCAAGGATGATGCAAGTGAAGAATAGGCCAGGAGTTGGTCTACGACATTAGTTCAAGGCTGGCCAAATCTTGAACAGTGCAAATAAGCAAGCAATGCAAGAGTGGCATTGTTATTGTCAAGCAAATTGGTTAAGTGAAGCAAATGACGCATGAGAAACTAGAATGAGCTTAAGGAGTTGGCCTCGATGATTGAAGCACAAGGATTGTTCGTGCATTATCTTAGAGTGATAAGCATGCAGGGCCAAGATGACTGAGCTTTGGAGCGAGGCAGAATTCAGTAAAGCACAACAATGGTGCAATGCGGCTCAAGTGACGGTTAAGAGTTGGTTACGAGCTTCACAAGCATGCCAATGATGCGTGACAAAGTAGAATGGTTATAAAATTTATAACCATGTGGGAGTCTTCATAACCACCAAGAACAGATGTGGCATCATTTGGCTTGACAACACAAAAGGTGACAGTTAAAAGCAAGCTGGCGGTTAGGAAAACTACCTGATGGGACACATGGCTGTCCCATGCGTGTGCAAGTGTTGTGCACGGTTTTTGGCTAGTAAATCTAGTTTATAAATAGTCCTACAAGAGTGGGAAAAATCAGTAGGCTTACATATGAGAGAGTTCTTATGTTTGAGAGTTAGGCATTCACCAAGAGGTGAATGGCCATTTTTAGTCCATGTGATGGAAGAGTTTTGTAATCTTCCTTTAGTGCAATAAAATGGGTTTGTTGCAGTATATCTTTGTGTTCATTATGTTGCTGGTTTGTGTGAGAATTGTTCAAGTATGCAACATCCCGAGTTCCGGACCGGGGTCAAACCCATATGGAGATCCGAACTCGAAGCGTTACTGAGTCGGGAAAGAGACTTAAAAGTTTATTTTTATACCAAACATAATTAAATCTTTATATACATGAGTTGCTTCATATGAATTTACTAAACATATTTAACAACATTTCAGTTGAGATTTACATTTCAAACAATACAATATAATCACTAAGCTACTCATTCTTATCTTTATTCAGCCACTCGATAAATCTGCAAGGATGTCAATTGGGGTGAGATGACGGCTCAATAGAATGCATTCCCAATTCTCCAAAGATGCGCAAACATAATCATTTTATCAAGCAAAAACATATACCAATAAACACATTACGACTTCAGCGAATCAATGTTATATTCGACAATCACAAAGCCAATAATATTTCCAACAAATCATCTAAATTCATATTCAAGACATGAGTTCATCAAAATCAATAACATTCTTAACAATTCATGCAATTAGATTTCACACATGAGTTCATAACACTAATAATACTTATATTGTCACAACAAACCATGATTTTACAACACCAAGATAATTTTCAACAAATCATTCATCAATGATTCAACACATATATCACGTATTAATATAATCGCAGAGAAACCATGAGTTCACTAATCATCCATTTGGGATTTAACACATCAATTCACAATTCATCCATTTAAGTTTCAACTCATGAGTTCATAAAACCAATTATGTTTCCAATAAATCATTTAATCTATATTTCAACACATCTCACCAACAAATCTTGAGTTCACGGTACGAAAACCTTGGTTCGTACACCCACCTATCGTTTATCGGCACGGACATCCTCCATCGATGGTCAGGAACGAAAGTTACTATGGGGATCATACCTATCTGCTCTCGGGGATCATTACCCGTTTCATTCACAGTACGAAAACCTTGGTTCGTACACCACCTATCGTTTATCGGCACGGACAGCCGCCATCGATGGTCGGGAAACACAAGTTCCCATGGGGATCATTACCCATTTAACTCTCGGGGATCATTACTCTCGGGAATCATTACCGCCGTTAGCATGAAACATGTTTCATATAACGGTAAAACATGAACTCATTTCCTTTTTATAAATCATTTTCACAAACAACACAAGCAACCATGGCTTAACAACATGAATTTCATTCCAAGCATTTAATCAAACACACTAGCTGTGTGACATTTTATATCATGTGTTTTGGAGTAATAACTTGTCGATCTAGCTCAAAATTTTAGTGAACATTCCTGACACCATCATGTATAACATATCCAAGTTTCACATTAAACTAACGGCTCATCAAAAGATAATGAATTTACAATGACATCCTAAAAACTTGGCAGATTACATCTCATTACCAAACAATTCATGATAAATTCATATCAACCTGGAATTGAGCAAACCCAAAGCACAATGAAAGATATCACAAATATCTACGATTTTTGTCAAGACTATAAATCATTATAAAATCGCTAAGATTTCCTAAACACACCAAAACCACAACAAAGATAAACTGGCCAGAAATTCAGAAATCCTTATCGAAACTAAGATAAATATTCAACGGTGAATTTACGGTGGATTATTCTCAAATTTTAACCAGTAAAACCCAATCATGTTATCTATCACAAGAACTAACATGATCATCAATCGGATGCATAAAATTACGCAGATAGATTTCAGAAGCATAACTATACAAAATCATACAAGAAAACACACAAGGACAAACACCAAAAGAAAGGGTTTCACATTCTACCTCTCAATTTCTACAAACTCCTCTTGATTTTTCTTTATCCTTCTTCTCTAAAAACTCTAGCTCCATCTCTTTCTTCTTCTCCTAGCCTTATGTTTTCCAACTTATAAAATTTCTTTTCTAAACTATTTTATTTATCTTTTCATTTTCCTTTAATTTTATTTATTATTGATTATTCTATTTTCACCTTAAATTGTAGCCTTTCCAGTTCAATCCACCCACCTAGGCTAAGGCTAAGGGACAACAAACTAAGCCACAAGGTTAACTAATCCCGAGTATAACTTGGGCAGAAACAATAACTAAAAATACGGGTATAACAAAAGTACATGTGAGAACCTCTTATACTTATGGGGGGCATGAAGAGTTAGAGAGAAAGAAAAAAGACTTCCGTTGTGCAATGCCTTATGAGTGAAGGCGGATCGTTTTTGATGCAAGTATGCGAAATTTGAATGATTTTGGGTGAAGTTGATTCATTGAACCACAATCATTCTTAGGTCATGTCCCATGAAATTTTAAGCGATTAAATGGGCATGTGACAGCGTGTATCGAGTTGTGTTAGGGGACACGATTGCTGATTTTTCTCTCTTTTTACTCAAGTTAATGTCATTTTGTTTGTCAAATTCAGTGGTGAATTGTTTGGGTTTTCACTAGTATGGAGACTAGAAGAAGTTGGTCTTGTGTGGAAAGATCAAGTGGAATGAACTTGAAGCTTGAAGTAGCAAGCAAGCCATGAAAGTTTATGACAAAGGTGTCAAAATTCGACCCAAAGCATTAGACGAACATGCGAGAATCATTGAATACGGGTTTTCAAGTGATGGCATGACAAAACTATGAAGTATGCTGACTTCTATGGTGCAAGTCGGTGTTAAAGTCCATGTTTCTCACAAGTATACGAAGATTATGCATTTGGAATGCATTGTTTCGTAGTGTTATCAGTAGCGATTACATTACAAGTTGTAATGGGAATTTTGTGAAAATTCCTGAACTCAAAGAAGTTGATGGCCTTTGCAGTGGCAAAGTAGATGAAGAACATGTTTATGCGATAGATTGAAGGTGTTTTCATCGTAGCCAGTTTAATGTAAGATTATAGTTATCTCTCTTGAATGCATGTACCTTGGTCGTAATGGAAAGTCTGGTTGCGAACCAACATGTTTTGTGGCGATGTGATGCCATAAAAGAAGAATTGGATGGCCAATTCTTATCTAGCATAAGCTTATGGAAAGGCCGAAGAAAGAAAGCGCAAGTTAGGGTAAAGCAGATACACACGGTCTTGCGTTTGCAAAAGAGTTCTTCATTGATGCTAGATGCGCACAAAGGGTGTGCTTTTTGTTTATGAGTGAGATCAGTATGCTTGGACAAGGGTGTCCAGAGCACGCATTTGATCATAACCACAAGCGGATGTTCTTGTCAACTGCAAATCTTGATTGTTGCTAGAAGTTGATTTTGGAGAAGGGGAAAGACAAGAGTAACTTGAGATGTGCATGGATGATAAAAAATGAGTTCCAAGCTTGAAGAAGAAGAATGCGACATTCTTTCTTCATGTAATGTAAAGCAGTGGCGCCTCATTTGTAAGGATTATGGTCTTGTTTGTAAGCGGTCCAAAGTGTTTATCCTTGAAGTCATTGAGTGATTTGACTTTCTTGAGATCTATGGTGATGCTCGGAGAATCACAAAGTTAAGTCATGTTCATTTGTGCAAAAGGTGCACAAGTTTGTGTCAAAATTTGGGTGCTAATTGGCATAGCAGGTATGCTACTTGATAGCATGCGCCAAATGAGATTTGGGCATGGCCAAGATGCATAATGCATGAAGAGATGCAAGTTAGGCGAATTAATGATGCATGGATAAAAAAGGCATGTGGCCATTACTGAAGAAATCTTCATGAAAGCTAAAGCAAAATGATGGCATCAGTTTGAGGGAGTATTCAACTAAGTGTCAATTATATTGTGCTTCGTTATGGGAGTGGCATAAGAACGTTGATAGTTGGAAGAGTGCATGTGGCAAAGTGAATTGCTACATTGGGGACAGAAGAAGTCTTTGTCTCGCTTCCTTTGTTACTTAGACGAAGAGCGAAGTCAGGTATTACAAAGGCTTGTTAAGTCTTACAAGTTGCAATGGTTAGGTATGATATTTTCTCAAGTTTGAATATGCTTTCCAGTTTGGGTCGAGTGTGGACCTTGGTGTTGGAATGAAGTCTCTCTATGTAAGGTAGTAGTGAATGAGGGAATGAAGTGAAAGATCTTGCCTCTCTCGTTCAAAGTAAATCTAATTCGCGTGGAAGATGCTACATAGCATATTAAGCCAAAATATGCAATAGAAGGCCGAAAGTGAAAGAAGCAAATAGGGAGTTGGTGGCATAGTGAGTTTCTTGTTGAGAGTTATGTGAAGTGCGGCGACATATGGCGGCGATATCATGGAGTATGACAAGAATGAAGATGTAAGTCCATCAGTATATGAGTTAAGAGTAACTCATAGTTTGGAAGAACATGATGTTGTTTTTCAGCCACATTAAATCAGAAAGAGTTTGAAAGAGCAAGTGATGCTTAAAGTGTTGGTTTCAAAGGCGCGTGAAGAGGAGCCCCTGTCCCGGTGAGGCGGTGTAATGTTACGGGTATCCTAAGTCATGACTATACCCGAGTCATGCATTTGATCAAGGTGTCGCGACGATGCAAGAACAACGAGTGCTTGTTCTTTGGCATACAAATGATGCAAGTCCAAGAATGTGAAGTTTGTAATATGATTTGGAGGACAAATCTAGTGAAAGTGCTGATGTTTGCAAGGTGCATCAAAGTCTATAGGTTTTTCGCACATACCAAGAGTGGTATAGAATCATAGAGTGCATACCTCGAGGCATGGCATGATTAGGCGTGGCGCATATGATTGAAAGAATGAGGTCGAGTCTTGTATAAGTCATGTTATATTACAAGGTGCAACTAATGTCGGAAAATGAAGGCAAAAGACTATGGCAGTGATCATTGTGATCAGTTGGAAAGAATCATTACTTGCGTATACTTAGGCTCAAATGATTCAAGTGAAATTCAATCCTACTTCAGGGAGTTGGCTAAGAAGAATTTCAATTTGCACTTGGGTGTTGATATACGATTTGCAATGGAGTTGAAACGGTCGCGACAATAACAATAAAGTTCAAGATCGGTAGGATCAATGGAAACGCATTAAAGCTAAGTGATGGCATAAAAGTACTAGGATGCGGAGAAGTTTTGGCAAGGTTAAAAAGGCCAAGCAAAGTTTGCTGATTTACGAAAGGTTTAGAAGCGTACAAGGCCGGAGAGAACAAGTATAAAGAGTATACTTTGTTGCGTTCAACGTGGGCGTTGAGCAGTTAGGTGGGGAGGTTTATTCTTGGTCATGCAAGTGACGCATGCGGTGCACGCGTTACGAGTTGCAGGCCAAGTCGGTGTGCGACGAATGGCGCAACAGCAGAGCAACATTGTCAAGTGCTAAGGATGGCATAACCTCACGGGGGGCAGTGAAGCGCAAAGGTAGTGCTACACTGTAAATACATTTGGTTAGTAATGAAGCTTATTAGTAGACACAATGAGGCTTCATTGAGGATTGGCTAGACGAGGCCAAAGTTGTGAGATGCAACATGCGATGTTGGCATTCATGCATATGTGGAATTGAGTTGGCACAAACTTAAGGATGATGCAAGAGTGAAGAATAAGTAGGAGTTCATAAAGAATTGGTTATGAAATGAAGAATCTCCTCTCGAAGAAATCTGAGAAATCAACGAGGAAAATCCTCTTCCTCGAATAATTTCTTCCACAAGTTATGGAAAACCAAAAGACCTTACTAACATGTTCACGAATCCCCAATCTTGCGGAATCATGGGACCCAGATAATATTCTTCAAAAATAAAAAACAATATTTCAACGTGGCAAACATGGAGGCGGTATAAGCATGCGGTTCATGTGGGTGGATTACTAAGTTACACCCGTTTCTGGTTTGTTTGTCCTGTGGCCATCTCATTTGAATATCGTGTTGGCTCTCCTCCGAAGTCTTAAAACCCGAACCTAAATTAAAACGGTATATAATGTACATATCATACATAGATCTTTGTTGGTTTCAGCATAGTTCTAATTTATTGAGTTCCAGCCACATGCGTGGTGTAGAATCGATGACCAGTTTAGATTGGTAGAAAGGCTACGGGGATCAGGGATCTTGTCTAGTTATTATGCTGTTGCCTTGACTTATTAGGAATTATAGCAGTGTATTTGTCAAGTCAACATCAGTTGACTTGACCAAGCCTTGATAATATGTAAGTGTGTGAAGAGTCTCGTGTCCTTTATCTGAATACTACAGGATGATTGACTCATAAATACTCAATCATTCACCCTGTAATAGTTATCTTCTTCAATACAATCTTTACAGACTTTCTCATGGTATCATTCGGGTTGATCCAGAGATCCTAAAATTTTTCTTCTGCTTCATCAATATTCTTACACAAACAAGTTTTCCAGCAGATCAGTGAATTATCAATACAAATTTTTCAATAATCTTTTCATAGTTTCATCAACTTTTTTCAACAAATTTTTCAAGAACAAAATTAGGGTTCTTGTTCCCAGATCGACAAATTTCTCTAATAATCTTTCATGTCACTTCTTGTCTACACTAGACGAAGAAATGGCACAAACTTCCGTTCTTCATTCGGGGTAATTTTTACTATACCGTTTACAAACATTATCAAAATTAGATTCATCAAATTTTCTCCTATGGCTTGATCAGTTCGAGTCAATTTTATATTCTGCTTCTTTATATGGATATGTTAATGGGGAAGAAGTTGAACCGAGAGAAGCAACTTATGATTGATGGTATTCCTACACTCAATCCCAAATGGGTGTATTGGAAGAAGAAATGATTCCTTTGTTATGATTTGTTAAAAGCTACTTTTACTCCTACATTACGGAGATGTATTGGAGTCCGTCATTGCCAAGAGAATTTGGTCCTTTCTTGAAGTGAGTTTCAAGAATCAATTCATGGATAGAAAAGTATGTTGAGGAATGTTACATTTCAAGAAAGGTAATTCTGCACAATACTTATTTACCTTCAAAATTTAAAGGATTCTTTATTGCCATAGGGGAGAAAGTGGGTGAATCGGGACATGTATGTGTTGAATGGACTAGGAAGGAATATGATGGTTTGTGATTTACGCTTTCGAGAAAAGTTCCCTTTAATAAACCAAGATTACTAAACCATGAACGGTGGTTAGTAGATCAACACCAAGATACTAGTATGTTCTTTGATTCACAAAACTCTTTGCTTTATATTCAAGAAATGGTAACAATAATGGAAATAATGGATATGGAGAGGAAAGAATGGGTACTTCAAATAATAATAGAAATGCTCAAAGTTGGAGGTCAAATGGATCTAATGATGCTAGTTGGGGGTCAAATGGATCTAATGATGCTTCTTCTTCTGGTACTGCAAATGGAAGAAGAGATTTCTCTCAAGTTGAGTGTCAGATATGTAGAAAGAGAGTACATTATGCTAGTAGATGTCACTTTAGGTATTATCCACCATCATCTTCTTCGCGGTAGTTCTGCAAATGTGGCTCAACAAAAATTTTCATCATGAGAGAAGATATACATTTTTCAAATTATTCTTGCTCCCATCAACATACGAGACTCCACAAGTGGCTTGCCGATTCTGGAGCTACTTCTCCTTATGACAGGAATGATAAGTCTTCTTCAACATTCTTCTACTTACAAAGGCAAGGATCAGATTCAAGTTGGCAATGGTAAGTCTCTTACTATTTGTTCTACTGGTTATTCTACTATTCAAACACCTAAAACTAGTTTTAGGCTCTCCAATGTTTTAGTGGTTCCATAGATATGAAACATAATCATTATCCATAGCAAGATTTACAAGAGAAAATCATTGTTATTTCAAATTACATCCTTATGGTTATGAAATTAGGGATTTAAGAACACATGCTTTGCTTGCTCATGGAAATGTGGTTAACAATTTGTATCCTATTTGTCATTTCGTTTTGTTTTCACCCTCCAATCTTTGTCATTGTCTGTTTCTTTATCTGCAGCTCCTTCCCAAGTTTGGCATGATAGATTAGGTCACCTCTCAGTGTTATTGTCCAAAAATTACATTCTTCTAAGCATATTGTTTTGTCAACTCCTCTTCCTTCTTCTCTTTGTCATCCTTGTCAGCTTGCTAAAAGCAAGAGATTACCTTTTCAATTATGTGCTTCACATGAAAATAAACCTTTGTCTCTTATTCATTGTGATGTCTGGGGTCCAACTATTCCTTCTTTAAAAGGTTATAAATACTATATTGTTTTCATTGATGATTTTAGTAGGTTCAATTGGATTTATCCAATGGAAGGCGAAGTCCGATGCTTCACAATGTTTTGCTCACTTTAAAAGCACATTGAAAATCAATTTTCTACAAAAATTATCTCTTTTCAAGTTGATGGTCTTCTTTGAGCTTGTAAAGGGTCCTTTTAAAGCTATTCTTGAACAAAGTGGTATTTCTCTTAGGATTTCTTGTCCTAAAACCCCAGAGCGAGAATGGTGAATAAAGAAAGCATAGACACATTTGAAATGGGTAATACTTTATTGTTTAATGCTTCTTGTCCTAAATAAATGTGGTATGATGCTTTCTTAACTGCCACTTATCTTATTAATAGAACTCCTGCAAAAATTTTGAATTTTAAATCTCCTTTTGAAGTTTTGTTTGGTACTATTCCTGATTATTCATACCTTAAGATTTTTGGTTCTGTGTGCTATCCTAATTTGAGTTATGCAAGAGTTGATAAACTATCTCCCAAGTCTGTTAAATGCATCTTTTTGGGATATAGTTCCTTTCATAAAGGTTATAAGTGTTATAATCCAGAGACTAAAAAGTCTTATATTTCAAGAAATGTTGTTTTTGATGAAACTCAGTTCTATTTCCATGATTCTTCTTCTCCAATTCAAACTTTTATTTCTTCTTCTTTGCCTATTCAAGATCCTTCTTTATCAGAACCAACATCTACTTCTACTATGATTACTAGGTCTCAAAAAGGAGTTTCTAAAGAAAAATAATTTCCTGATTATGTTGCCCATTGTTCTATTAAATATCCTATTTCCTCTGCTTTTACATCTTTGTTAACCACAGTTTCTGAGCCAAAAACTTTTAAGCAAGCAATGGATGATCCTAAGTGGCAAGTTTCTATGAAAGATGAGTATGTAGCTCTTAGAGACAATGATACTTGGGAATATGCAAAGACGGAGAACCTCACATGAATATTTTGGGTTTGTAAATGGGTTTTACAAGGTGAAACAGAAATCAGATGGTACCATTGATAGATTTAAGTCTAGACTTGTTGCAAAGGGTTATGATCGCGAGGATGGTGTGGATTATACGAGAGACTTTTAGTCCTTGTAGTTAAACCCCAACTTGTAAGAATTGTTCTTTGTATGGCATTAACATATAACGGCGATTAGACAATTAGATGTTAGTAATGCTTTTCTCCATGGATATTTGGATGAGGATGTTTACATGACATGACCACAAGGTTTTATTAATCCATATTTTCCGTCAAATTATGTTTGTCTGGGTTGAAACAAGCTCTAGAGCTTGGTTTCATAGGGATATCTTTGATTGCTTATGGTTTTAAAATGCAAAGGTTTCAGGACAACCCTATGTTTGTATATTCTTCCACAAGTTTGGAGTGCTTGTTCTTTTGCTTTATGTGGATGATATTTTACTCCTTTGGTAGTTCTTCTTTGCTTGATACTTTGATTACTTGCTTTGAAACAAGAATTTGCAATGAAGGAATTAGGTGAATTGGGTTATTTTTTGGGTAAAGCGAGAAGTTCGGAGCAAGATTATTTTTTACGTAAAAGTATACTTTGGAGTTATTAGCTAAAGCACATATGCTTGATAAGAACCTTGCGATACTCACATTACAAAAGGAGCGAGAAATATCTTTACATGATGGAACTAAGTTGGTAAATGCTAGTGAGTAATGGACAATTGTAGGTAGTTGCGGTATTTAACTATTACAAGGCGATATTTGTTTTGGAGTGAATTATGTTTCTCAATTCATGCATTCTCCATCGAATACTCATTTACGGTTAGTTAAAAGGATATTACGATATTTGAAAGGCATAACGTTGGTTTAGGCATTACTTTGAGGAAAAGTAGTTTATAACATTTGAAAGCTTATACAGATTGATTAATGGTTGTCCAGATACAAGAGATCTACTTACGGTTATGTAGTGTATTTGGGTAATAATTTAGTATCATGGTCTCAAAAAGCGACTCTTTCAGTGTCACAAATCTTGGTGAAATTTGAATATAAATGCATGTCGATTGCTTATGCAGAGTTAAAGTGGTTGTCTGACTTATTGTCTGAGTTGAATATTAAAGTTACTACTCCAACATTGCTACTTTGTGACAATATAAGTGCTCTGTCCTTAGCATCTAATCATGTTTTTCATGCTAGGACAAAGCACATAGAGATACAATATCATACTATAAGGGAGCCGGTGGAGCAAGGTTTTCTGAAGCTTGTGGAAGGTAGTTATATGAGTAGCCAATAAGAAGAAGTTTTCAGATCTCTCAAGTCTCGAGCTCGTCATCAAATCTTGGAACAGTCAAAGATTTATTTATTTTTTGAAGCACGAACAATCACAGATGGTTAGATCAGATGAAAAACGTTGGGTGACGACAAAATAATTAGGGAACTGTTACTGGCCTAGACACCGTATATATAATATATGTACGCATTCTGGGTCCGGAAAGAAATGCCATACGAACTAAGTTGGAGGCTTTCATGCTCTTCATTCCATTAAAGAAAATGAAAAGAAAAAGAAATCTAGCAGTGATTCCAACGAACACAAACAAAAGTAGAATTTACCAGGTAGGATGTTAAGCCAGCCATTAATCGGTCAACAACAGAATCAAAATTCACTGTACTCTCTCTAGCTGTGAAATGTGAACGTAGAACCGACACAACTTGGTGAAACGAATTTGCTGGTGAAAGAGGGTACATATATATCCGTCCACTAAGTTTTATGGGCTAGATTGGAGGGGCTAGATTAGCACTTAAGTGTTGCAATTCAAAAACAAAGTGTGGCAAAAAAGTTAACACTAGTTCTCTCCCTACCCGGTTGTGATTCTGAATGATCGGGCATTGAAAACCCACCTTTTCGCGGAATAGTTCAGCGCCGAGAGTGTAGGATCAAAATATCGCACTACACATTTTATTAGTGTGCGAGATTTAATTATTTTCTTAGCTTGAGAGAATGTAGCGGAGCTTGCGAAATTATAGAGAGAGAGAGAGAGCTTGCGAGATTATAAGGAGAGCTTGAGAGAATGTAGCAGAGCCTTAGAGAATATGAGCTGTCATCCACTATGTAAACACCTATATAAAGAGAAAGGCAGGAGAGAGAAGTAGAGACAATTTTGGTAAAGGTTAGAGATATTTTTAGAGAGAGAATGTATTTTCTTTATCATCTTCTTCCCGAAAAACTAGATGCAGAAACACCAAAATATCCATTAATGGAGATTGTAAATGTAATATTAATGTAACTTCAACAATCATAATGAAGAACCACGGATGTAGATCACATTGATCAACCATGTAAGAAATCCTGTGTCCATTTTATAATTTTAACACTTTAATCTTTATTTTGATTATGAAATAGATTTAGATCTACAAAATATTATAGGGGGTGTGTTGTGGGAAATCCTGCAACTACAGAAAGATTTATTTTTAATCTGACGGCTGAAATTTAAATTCGAACCATTTAAGCGGCTGGACGCCGAATGATTCGGCGTTATCGACGTGGACTGCTAATCTAGCAGCTAGATTAGCACTCCCATAAGACTTAGGAGGTAGTCCTGACTGCTAATCTAGCTGCTAGACTAGCACAGTAACACCCCATAAGACTTAGTAACTCTACGTCAGCAGAAACATAGCAATGATTTATCTTGAAAATTTATTAGCATCGATCACCGCATAACCTTTCAAGGTTTGGACAGTCATGTAGGATAGAAACGCCATAGTATATATCTTAACGTGGCAAGTATATAGACAACATAAGCATGCATCCGGTTTTGTACGTGGATGAATATAAAGATACACAACCATTTTCAATCTTCATTTCAAGGTGTATTCAATAAGTTCATTCCTAAACTCTAAAAGCTAGAGCTAGCTAGGATTTGGTAGTGCAGATGGACTGCAACATCTTTCTAATAATCGAACCAACAATAATGCCCACATGATTTAACCTTATCTCATTCATATGATCATACGAAGACATTAAGTAATATATATTTGGTAGCTTTTCTTTTTCACTTGTTTATTCATCACCAATTATGCCCATAAAGTTAATTACATCCAACAATCGTGGGTCTCTTTTCATCTATGTACCGTTAGATATTCCACTTAGGCAATATCGATAAGAGAAAATGGGTCATTTGTCCAAAAAAATTTAAAACACGGTTCAAATGGACGAGTAAAAAAAAGTACGGGTGAAATAGCCAAAAAAAAATAGCAAGGATGAAACTGGATTCATCCTGGCTTATACTTAAAAATAGCAAGGATGAAAGCTGGATTTATCCGCACACAAATAAAAATAAGAAAAAATATTTGAAAATGGGCGGGATAAACGGTTATATCCTTTTTTTTAAATTTTTGTCCATTTAAACTTGATATCTTTTTAATTTTTTTTATTTAAATGATGATCAAAAATTAAGTGTTTTTTCACCTGGGAATTGTTGATTTTGGTCTTTTTGACCAATTTTGTGTATCCATAATTGGTTCCCTAAGCTCTGTACACTCCCTCTGGAATCTTTGTCCAATTATTGGTTGTCGATCTATCTAACCAATAAGATACTGATTACACCTTATTGCATTTGTTTCCTCAGATTCCCACTAAATCCCACACCTAATCAAGTTACTTAAATGAAACCTTTCAAGTTATAGTCATGCTTATCATTATCCTAACAAGAAAGCAGAAATCGTCCTTACTCGGAATTTCTCAGGTGGACATTGAGATTGCCTTTTAAATTGAACAACGAACAGGGTGTAAAAATGAGTAAGCTTAATTACCCTGCAAAAATGAGTAAGCTTAATTACCCAGCAACGAACAGGTTCATGTAAAATAATACCCACAATAAAAATAGCCTATACCAAACAATAACCGAAGGAACAAACAGACTGACCAAGCCAGTATTTGCGCCCACAAAACAATATATGCGGGACCCACTCTCCCTTCCAAAGAACGAGATAGGTGTCATGAAACCCACAACTAATGCCCTCGCTTGCTGTCCACAATGGGCTATATATGTATAACATTCAGTTTGCTTCATACATACAAGTATTT
>JAJJWW010002248.1:0-40000 GCA_023531295.1 Papaver armeniacum
AGATCTCGGTTAGAAAGTGAATAATTGGTAACTATCACCAAACAGGAATGGTGGATCATCAACTGTTCAAAACCATTATTCAAAAGGAAAAGTTCCAATTTTTCCGAAGGTATGACACCACCCGCCTTACAAGCTAAACCGCATCCACCAACGGCCAACACATCGTTCCACTCCTGTTCTTTCTTGGTGAGTGTGAATCGTTACAAATCTTTTCTCGGTGAACTCACACTCACCACCATTTCTTTGTGCAGCTACACATCCTATGATGTAGCTACTCATCCGCAACTCATCGTTTAGTTTGTGTTTTTCTACATCTCGGATCCATTCCAGGACGTTTTTGTTGCTTCCATTTCTTGAACAACAGAATTTTTAAATGCATCTAAACTACACTCTAAGTTGCAATTTTGCCTAACCTTTTGAAAAAAACATATCCAAAATATAATTCACAGACGGTAAAATAAAAAAATTACCAAATCTTTGAACCTTGCCATGATAATCCGATAATATGGTAGGGCACAATGGAAGACGACCCTTGAATCAGTCATATAAAATACTTCTCCCGAATATGGATGACGAAAAGCAACCGTAATTGTTCCACTAGTAGGATAATCTTCAGCCATTATCAGAATCTGCTAAAAAGAAAAAAAAAATTAAATCGTTCAGGGAAATCGTTTTTATGTCATACATTAAATAAGATTCGACCATGTAATTTCATGAACCGACAAACTGAGGGCTTAAACTGATCCTTTTTGTTCTATTACAGGGTGCCTCATGATGATTCTATCATGGTCACTATAATAAAATCATCGAGCTCTAAAGAAAATACGAGATAAACTTACCTAATCACTAAAAAAAAAAAAAAAAAAAAAACTTACCGGAATCAAGATGACTAGAAAGAAGGAACTATGTTGAACAAGATCTCAGTTAGAAAGTGAATAATTGGTAACTATCACCAAACAGGAATGGTGGATCATCAACTGTTCAAAACCATTATTCAAAAGGGAAAAGTTCCAATTTTTTCAAGGTATGACACCACCGCCTTACAAGCTAAACTCGCATCCACCAACGGCCAACACATCGTTCCACTCCTGTTCTTCTTGGTGAGTGTGAATCGTTACAAATCTTTTCTCGGTGAACTCACACTCACCACCATTTCTTGTGCAGCTACACATCCTATGATGTAGCTACTCATCTGCAACTCATCGTTTAGTTTGTGTTTTTCTACATCTTTGGATCCATTCTGGGACGTTTTTGTTGCTTCCATTTCTTGAACAACATAATTTTTAAATGCATCTAAACTACACTCTAAGTTGCAATTTTGCCTAACCTTTTGAAAAAACATATCCAAAAAATATAATTCCCCAGACGGTAAAAAAAAAAATTACCAAATCTTTGAACCTTGCCATGATAATCGATAATATGGTCGGGCACAATGGAAGACGACCCTTGAATCGGTCATATAAAATACTTCTCCCGAATATGGATGACGAAAAGCAACTGTAATTGTTCCACTAGTAGGATAATCTTCAGCCATTATCAGAATGCTAAAAAAAAAAAATTAAATCGTTCGGGAAATCGTTTTTATGTCATACATTAAATAAGATTCGACCATGTAATTTCATGAACCGACAAAGCGAGGGCTTAAGCGATCCTTTTGTTCTATTACAGAGGTGCCTCATGATGATTCTATCATGGTCACTATAATAAAATCATCGAGCTCTTAAGAAAATACAGATAAACTTAACGGAATCACTAAAAAAAAAAAAAAAAAAAAAAATTTACTAGGAATCAAGATGACTACCAGAAAGAAGGAACTATGTTGAACAAGATCTCAGTTAGAAAGTGAATAATTGGTAACTATCACCAAACAGGAATGGTGGATCATCAACTGTTCAAAACCATTATTCAAAAGGGAAAAGTTCCAATTTTTCGAAGGTATGACACCACCGCCTTACAAGCTAAACTGCATCCACCAACGGCCAACACATCGTTCCACTCCCTGTTCTTCTTGGTGAGTGTGAATCGTTACAAATCTTTTCTCGGTGAACTCACACTCACCACCATTTCTTTGTGCAGCTACACATCCTATGATGTAGCTACTCATCCGCAACTCATCGTTTAGTTTGTGTTTTTCTACATACCGGATCCATTCTGGGACGTTTTTGTTGCTTCCATTTCTTGAACAACAGAATTTTTAAATGCATCTAAACTACACTCTAAGTTGCAATTTTGCCTAACCTTTTGAAAAAACATATCCAAAAAATATAATTCCCAGACGGTAAAATAAAAAAATTACCAAATCTTTGAACCTTGCCATGATAATCCTGATAATATGGTCGGGCACAATGGAAGACGACCCTTGAATCAGTCATATAAAATACTTCTCCCGAATATGGATGATGAAAAGCAACCGTAATTATTCCACTAGTAGGATAATCTTCAGCCATTATCAGAATCTGCTAAAAAGAAAAAAAAAAAATTAAATCGTTCAGGGAAATCGTTTTTATGTCATACATTAAATAAGATTCGACCATGTAATTTCATGAACCGACAAACTGAGGGCTTAAACTGATCCTTTTTGTTCTATTACAGGGTGCCTCATGATGATTCTATCATGGTCACTATAATAAAATCATCGAGCTCTAAAGAAAATACAGATAAACTTACCGGAATCACTAAAAAAAAAAAAAAAAAAAAAAACTTACCGGAATCAAGATGACTACCGAAAGAAGGAACTATGTTGAACAAGATCTCAGTTAGAAAGTGAATAATTGGTAACTATCACCAAACAGGAATGGTGGATCATCAACTGTTCAAAACCATTATTCAAAAGGGAAAAGTTCCAATTTTTTCAAGGTATGACACCACCGCCTTACAAGCTAAACTGCATCCACCAACGGCCAACACATCGTTCCACTCTGTTCTTCTTGGTGAGTGTGAATCGTTACAAATCTTTCTCGGTGAACTCACACTCACCACCATTTCTTTGTGCAGCTACACATCCTATGATGTAGCTACTCATCCGCAACTCATCGTTTAGTTTGTGTTTTTCTACATCTTTGGATCCATTCCTGGGACGTTTTTGTTGCTTCCATTTCTTGAACAACAGAATTTTTAAATGCATCTAAACTACACTCTAAGTTGCAATTTTGCCTAACCTTTTGAAAAAACATATCCAAAAAATATAATTCCCAGACGGTAAAATAAAAAAATTACCAAATCTTTGAACCTTTCCATGATAATCCTGATAATATGGTCGGGCACAATGGAAGACGACCCTTGAATCAGTCATATAAAATACTTCTCCCGAATATGGATGATGAAAAGCAACCGTAATTGTTCCACTAGTAGGATAATCTTCAGCCATTATCGAGAATCGCTAAAAGAAAAAAATTAAATCGTTCGGGAAATCGTTTTTATGTCATACATTAAATAAGATTCGACCATGTAATTTCATGAACCGAAAACCGAGGGCTTAAACTGATCCTTTTGTTCTATTACAGGGTGCCTCATGATGATTCTATCATGGTCACTATAATAAAATCATCGAGCTCTAAAGAAAATACAGATAAACTTACCGGAATCAAAAAAAAAAAAAAAAAAAAAAAAAAACTTACCGGAATCAAGATGACTACCGAAAGAAGGAACTATGTTGAACAAGATCTCAGTTAGAAAGTGAATAATTGGTAACTATCACCAAACAGAATGGTGGATCATCAACTGTTCAAAACCATTATTCAAAAGGGAAAAGTTCCAATTTTTCAAGGTATGACACCACCGCCTTACAAGCTAAACTGCATCCACCAACGGCCAACACATCGTTCCACTCCTGTTCTTCTTGGTGAGTGTGAATCGTTACAAATCTTTTCTCGGTGAACTCACACTCACCACCATTTCTTTGTGCAGCTACACATCCTATGATGTAGCTACTCATCTGCAACTCATCGTTTAGTTTGTGTTTTTCTACATATTGGATCCATTCCTGGGACGTTTTTGTTGCTTCCATTTCTTGAACAACAGAATTTTTAAATGCATCTAAACTACACTCTAAGTTGCAATTTTGCCTAACCTTTTGAAAAAACATATCCAAAAAATATAATTCCCAGACGGTAAAATAAAAAAATTACCAAATCTTTGAACCTTGCCATGATAATCCTGATAATATGGTCGGGCACAATGGAAGACGACCCTTGAATCAGTCATATAAAATACTTCTCCCGAATATGGATGACTGAAAAGCAACCGTAATTGTTCCACTAGTAGGATAATCTTCACCATTATCAGAATCTGCTAAAAGAAAAAAATTAAATCGTTCGGGGAAATCGTTTTTATGTCATACATTAAATAAGATTCGACCATGTAATTTCATGAACCGACAAACCGAGGGCTTAAACTGATCCTTTTGTTCTATTACTAGAGGTGCCTCATGATGATTCTATCATGGTCACTATAATAAAATCATCGAGCTCTAAAGAAAATACAGATAAACTTACGGAATCAATAAAAAAAAAAAAAAAAAAAAAAAAAAAAACTTTAGGAATCAAGATGACTACCGAAAGAAGGAACTATGTTGAACAAGATCTCAGTTAGAAAGTGAATAATTGGTAACTATCACCAAACAGGAATGGTGGATCATCAACTGTTCAAAACCATTATTCAAAAGGGAAAAGTTCCAATTTTTCGAAGGTATGACACCACCGCCTTACAAGCTAAAATCTGCATCCACCAACGGCCAACACATCGTTCCACTCCTGTTCTTCTTGGTGAGTGTGAATCGTTACAAATCTTTTCTCGGTGAACTCACACTCACCACCATTTCTTTGTGCAGCTACACATCCTATGATGTAGCTATTCATCTGCAACTCATCGTTTAGTTTGTGTTTTTCTACATAATTGGATCCATTCCGGGACGTTTTTGTTGCTTCCATTTCTTGAACAACAGAATTTTTAAATGCATCTAAACTACACTCTAAGTTGCAATTTTGCCTAACCTTTTGAAAAAACATATCCAAAAAAATATAATTCCCAGACGGTAAAATAAAAAAATTACCAAATCTTTGAACCTTGCCATGATAATCCTGATAATATGGTCGGGCACAATGGAAGACGACCCTTGAATCAGTCATATAAAATACTTCTCCCGAATATGGATGACGAAAAGCAACCGTAATTATTCCACTAGTAGGATAATCTTCAGCCATTATCAGAATCTGCTAAAAAGAAAAAAAAAAATTAAATCGTTCAGGGAAATCGTTTTTATGTCATACATTAAATAAGATTCGACCATGTAATTTCATGAACCGACAAACTGAGGGCTTAAACTGATCCTTTTTGTTCTATTACAGGGTGCCTCATGATGATTCTATCATGGTCACTATAATAAAATCATCGAGCTCTAAAGAAAATACGAGATAAACTTCTAGGAATCACTAAAAAAAAAAAAAAAAAAAAAAAAACTTAGGAATCAAGATGACTACCGAAAGAAGGAACTATGTTGAACAAGATCTCAGTTAGAAAGTGAATAATTGGTAACTATCACCAAACAGAATGGTGGATCATCAACTGTTCAAAACCATTATTCAAAAGGGAAAAGTTCCAATTTTTGAAGGTATGACACCACCGCCTTACAAGCTAAACCGCATCCACCAACGGCCAACACATCGTTCCACTCCTGTTCTTCTTGGTGAGTGTGAATCGTTACAAATCTTTTCTCGGTGAACTCACACTCACCACCATTTCTTTGTGCAGCTACACATCCTATGATGTAGCTACTCATATGCAACTCATCGTTTAGTTTGTGTTTTTCTACATATTTGGATCCATTCCTGGGACGTTTTTGTTGCTTCCATTTCTTGAACAACAGAATTTTTAAATGCATCTAAACTACACTCTAAGTTGCAATTTTGCCTAACCTTTTGAAAAACATATCCAAAAAATATAATTCCCAGACGGTAAAATAAAAAAATTACCAAATCTTTGAACCTTGCCATGATAATCCTGATAATATGGTCGGGCACAATGGAAGACGACCCTTGAATCAGTCATATAAAATACTTCTCCCGAATATGGATGACGAAAAGCAACTGTAATTGTTCCACTAGTAGGATAATCTTCAGCCATTATCAGAATCTGCTAAAAAGAAAAAAAAAATTAAATCGTTCAGGGAAATCGTTTTATGTCATACATTAAATAAGATTCGACCATGTAATTTCATGAACCGACAAACTGAGGGCTTAAACTGATCCTTTTTGTTCTATTACAGGGTGCCTCATGATGATTCTATCATGGTCACTATAATAAAATCATCGAGCTCTAAAGAAAATACGAGATAAACTTAAGGAATCACTAAAAAAAAAAAAAAAAAAAAAAAAAAACCGGAATCAAGATGACTACCGAAAGAAGGAACTATGTTGAACAAGATCTCAGTTAGAAAGTGAATAATTGGTAACTATCACCAAACAAGAATGGTGGATCATCAACTGTTCAAAACCATTATTCAAAAGGGAAAAGTTCCAATTTTTCTGAAGGTATGACACCACCGCCTTACAAGCTAAACTGCATCCACCAACGGCCAACACATCGTTCCACTCCTGTTCTTCTTGGTGAGTGTGAATCGTTACAAATCTTTTCTCGGTGAACTCACACTCACCACCATTTCTTTGTGCAGCTACACATCCTATGATGTAGCTACTCATCTGCAACTCATCGTTTAGTTTGTGTTTTTCTACATACTGGATCCATTCCCAGGACGTTTTTGTTGCTTCCATTTCTTGAACAACAGAATTTTTAAATGCATCTAAACTACACTCTAAGTTGCAATTTTGCCTAACCTTTTGAAAAAACATATCCAAAAAAAATATAATTCCCAGACGGTAAAATAAAAAAATTACCAAATCTTTGAACCTTGCCATGATAATCCTGATAATATGGTCGGGCACAATGGAAGACGACCCTTGAATCAGTCATATAAAATACTTCTCCCGAATATGGATGACGAAAAGCAACTGTAATTGTTCCACTAGTAGGATAATCTTCAGCCATTATCAGAATCTGCTAAAAAAGTAAAAAAAATTAAATCGTTCAGGGGAAATCGTTTTTATGTCATACATTAAATAAGATTCGACCATGTAATTTCATGAACCGACAAACTGAGGGCTTAAACTGATCCTTTTGTTCTATTACAGGGTGCCTCATGATGATTCTATCATGGTCACTATAATAAAATCATCGAGCTCTAAAGAAAATACAGATAAACTTACCGGAATCACAAAAAAAAAAAAAAAAAAAAAATTTACCGGAATCAAGATGACTAGAAAGAAGGAACTATGTTGAACAAGATCTCAGTTAGAAAGTGAATAATTGGTAACTATCACCAAACAGGAATGGTGGATCATCAACTGTTCAAAACCATTATTCAAAAGGGAAAAGTTCCAATTTTTCTGAAGGTATGACACCACCACCTTACAAGCTAAACTGCATCCACCAACGGCCAACACATCGTTCCACTCCTGTTCTTCTTGGTGAGTGTGAATCGTTACAAATCTTTTCTCGGTGAACTCACACTCACCACCATTTCTTTGTGCAGCTACACATCCTATGATGTAGCTACTCATCCGCAACTCATCGTTTAGTTTGTGTTTTTCTACATACTCTGGATCCATTCTGGGACGTTTTTGTTGCTTCCATTTCTTGAACAACAGAATTTTTAAATGCATCTAAACTACACTCTAAGTTGCAATTTTGCCTAACCTTTTGAAAAAACATATCCAAAAAATATAATTCCCAGACGGTAAAATAAAAAAATTACCAAATCTTTGAACCTTGCCATGATAATCCCGATAATATGGTCGGGCACAATGGAAGACGACCCTTGAATCAGTCATATAAAATACTTCTCCCGAATATGGATGACGAAAAGCAAACTGTAATTGTTCCACTAGTAGGATAATCTTCAGCCATTATCAGAATCCGCTAAAAAGAAAAAAAATTAAATCGTTCAGGGAAATCGTTTTTATGTCATACATTAAATAAGATTCGACCATGTAATTTCATGAACCGACAAACTGAGGGCTTAAACTGATCCTTTTTGTTCTATTACAGGGTGCCTCATGATGATTCTATCATGGTCACTATAATAAAATCATCGAGCTCTAAAGAAAATACAGATAAACTTACCGGAATCAAGATGACTACCGAAAGAAGGAACTATGTTGAACAAGATCTCAGTTAGAAAGTGAATAATTGGTAACTATCACCAAACAGGAATGGTGGATCATCAACTGTTCAAAACCATTATTCAAAAGGGAAAAGTTCCAATTTTTCTGAAGGTATGACACCACCGCCTTACAAGCTAAACTGCATCCACCAACGGCCAACACATCGTTCCACTCCTGTTCTTCTTGGTGAGTGTGAATCGTTACAAATCTTTTCTCGGTGAACTCACACTCACCACCATTTCTTTGTGCAGCTACACATCCTATGATGTAGCTACTCATCTGCAACTCATCGTTTAGTTTGTGTTTTTCTACATACTGGATCCATTCCTGGGACGTTTTTGTTGCTTCCATTTCTTGAACAACAGAATTTTTAAATGCATCTAAACTACACTCTAAGTTGCAATTTTGCCTAACCTTTTGAAAAAACATATCCAAAAAAAATATAATTCCCAGACGGTAAAATAAAAAAATTACCAAATCTTTGAACCTTGCCATGATAATCCTGATAATATGGTCGGGCACAATGGAAGACGACCCTTGAATCAGTCATATAAAATACTTCTCCCGAATATGGATGACGAAAAGCAATCGTAATTGTTCCACTAGTAGGATAATCTTCAGCCATTATCGAGAATCTGCTAAAAAAAAAAAAATTAAATCGTTCAGGAAATCGTTTTATGTCATACATTAAATAAGATTCGACCATGTAATTTCATGAACCGACAAACCGAGGGCTTAAACCGATCCTTTTTGTTCTATTAGGGGTGCCTCATGATGATTCTATCATGGTCACTATAATAAAATCATCGAGCTCTAAAGAAAATACAGATAAACTTTAAGGAATCACTAAAAAAAAAAAAAAAAAAAAAACTTACCGGAATCAAGATGACTAGAAAGAAGGAACTATGTTGAACAAGATCTCAGTTAGAAAGTGAATAATTGGTAACTATCACCAAACAGAATGGTGGATCATCAACTGTTCAAAACCATTATTCAAAAGGGAAAAGTTCCAATTTTTCTGAAGGTATGACACCACCGCCTTACAAGCTAAACTGCATCCACCAACGGCCAACACATCGTTCCACTCCTGTTCTTCTTGGTGAGTGTGAATCGTTACAAATATTTTCTCGGTGAACTCACACTCACCACCATTTCTTTGTGCAGCTACACATCCTATGATGTAGCTACTCATCTGCAACTCATCGTTTAGTTTGTGTTTTTCTACATACTGGATCCATTCCTGGGACGTTTTTTGTTGCTTCCATTTCTTGAACAACAGAATTTTTAAATGCATCTAAACTACACTCTAAGTTGCAATTTTGCCTAACCTTTTGAAAAACATATCCAAAAATATAATTCCCAGACGGTAAAATAAAAAAATTACCAAATCTTTGAACCTTGCCATGATAATCCCGATAATATGGTCGGGCACAATGGAAGACGACCCTTGAATCGGTCATATAAAATACTTCTCCGAATATGGATGACGAAAAGCAACTGTAATTGTTCCACTAGTAGGATAATCTTCAGCCATTATCAGAATCTGCTAAAAAGAAAAAAAAATTAAATCGTTCAGGGAAATCGTTTTTATGTCATACATTAAATAAGATTCGACCATGTAATTTCATGAACCGACAAACTGAGGGCTTAAACTGATCCTTTTTGTTCTATTACAGGGTGCCTCATGATGATTCTATCATGGTCACTATAATAAAATCATCGAGCTCTAAAGAAAATACTGAGATAAACTTACAGGAATCACTAAAAAAAAAAAAAAAAAAAAAAAAACTTTAGGAATCAAGATGACTACCGAAAGAAGGAACTATGTTGAACAAGATCTCGGTTAGAAAGTGAATAATTGGTAACTATCACCAAACAGGAATGGTGGATCATCAACTGTTCAAAACCATTATTCAAAAGGGAAAAGTTCCAATTTTTCTGAAGGTATGACACCACCGCCTTACAAGCTAAACTGCATCCACCAACGCCAACACATCGTTCCACTCTGTTCTTCTTGGTGAGTGTGAATCGTTACAAATCTTTTCTCGGTGAACTCACACTCACCACCATTTCTTTGTGCAGCTACACATCCTATGATGTAGCTACTCATCCGCAACTCATCGTTTAGTTTGTGTTTTTCTACATATTGGATCCATTCCTGGGACGTTTTTGTTGCTTCCATTTCTTGAACAACAGAATTTTTAAATGCATCTAAACTACACTCTAAGTTGCAATTTTGCCTAACCTTTTGAAAACATATCCAAAAAATATAATTCCCAGAGACGGTAAAATAAAAAAATTACCAAATCTTTGAACCTTGCCATGATAATCCTGATAATATGGTCGGGCACAATGGAAGACGACCCTTGAATCAGTCATATAAAATACTTCTCCCGAATATGGATGACGAAAAGCAACCGTAATTGTTCCACTAGTAGGATAATCTTCAGCCATTATCAGAATCTGCTAAAAAAAAAAAAATTAAATCGTCAGGGAAATCGTTTTTATGTCATACATTAAATAAGATTCGACCATGTAATTTCATGAACCGACAAACCGAGGGCTTAAACCGATCCTTTTGTTCTATTACAGGGTGCCTCATGATGATTCTATCATGGTCACTATAATAAAATCATCGAGCTCTAAAGAAAATACGAGATAAACTTACAGGAATCACTAAAAAAAAAAAAAAAAAAAAAAACTTAGGAATCAAGATGACTACCGAAAGAAGGAACTATGTTGAACAAGATCTCGGTTAGAAAGTGAATAATTGGTAACTATCACCAAACAGAATGGTGGATCATCAATTATTCAAAGTGGAAATTCAAAACCATTATTCAAAAGGGAAAAGTTCCAATTTTTTTAGGAAGGTATGACACCACCGCCTTACAAGCTAAACGTCAAGCATCCATTTTCAACAAAAAAGCCAACACATCGTTCCACTCCTGTTCTTCTTGGTGAGTGTGAATCGTATTTACAAATCTTTTCTCGGTGAACTCACACTCACCACCATTTCTTTGTGCAGCTACACATCCTATGATGTAGCTACTCATCCGCAACTCATCGTTTAGTTTGTGTTTTTTTCTACATCTTGGATCCATTCTGGGGACGTTTTTGTTGCTTCCATTTCTTGAACAACAGAATTTTTAAATGCATCTAAACTACACTCTAAGTTGCAATTTTGCCTAACCTTTTGAAAAAACATATCCAAAAAAATATAATTCCCAGACGGTAAAATAAAAAAATTACCAAATCTTTGAACCTTGCCATGATAATCCTGATAATATGGTCGGGCACAATGGAAGACGACCCTTGAATCAGTCATATAAAATACTTCTCCGAATATGGATGACGAAAAGCAAGCTGTAATTGTTCCACTAGTAGGATAATCTTCAGCCATTATCAGAATCTGCTAAAAAGAAAAAAAAATTAAATCGTTCAGGGAAATCGTTTTTATGTCATACATTAAATAAGATTCGACCATGTAATTTCATGAACCGACAAACTGAGGGCTTAAACTGATCCTTTTTGTTCTATTACAGGGTGCCTCATGATGATTCTATCATGGTCACTATAATAAAATCATCGAGCTCTAAAGAAAATACAGATAAACTTACCGGAATCACTAAAAAAAAAAAAAAAAAAAAAAAAAACCGGAATCAAGATGACTACCAAAAGAAGGAACTATGTTGAACAAGATCTCAGTTAGAAAGTGAATAATTGGTAACTATCACCAAACAGGAATGGTGGATCATCAACTGTTCAAAACCATTATTCAAAAGGGAAAAGTTCCAATTTTTCTGAAGGTATGACACCACCGCCTTACAAGCTAAACTGCATCCACCAACGGCCAACACATCGTTCCACTCCTGTTCTTCTTGGTGAGTGTGAATCGTTACAAATCTTTTCTCGGTGAACTCACACTCACCACCATTTCTTTGTGCAGCTACACATCCTATGATGTAGCTACTCATCTGCAACTCATCGTTTAGTTTGTGTTTTTCTACATATCTTGGATCCATCCTGGGACGTTTTTGTTGCTTCCATTTCTTGAACAACAGAATTTTTAAATGCATCTAAACTACACTCTAAGTTGCAATTTTGCCTAACCTTTTGAAAAAACATATCCAAAAAAATATAATTCCCAGACGGTAAAATAAAAAAATTACCAAATCTTTGAACCTTGCCATGATAATCCTGATAATATGGTCGGGCACAATGGAAGACGACCCTTGAATCAGTCATATAAAATACTTCTCCCGAATATGGATGACGAAAAGCAACTGTAATTGTTCCACTAGTAGGATAATCTTCAGCCATTATCAGAATCTGCTAAAAAGAAAAAAAAATTAAATCGTTCAGGGAAATCGTTTTTATGTCATACATTAAATAAGATTCGACCATGTAATTTCATGAACCGACAAACTGAGGGCTTAAACTGATCCTTTTTGTTCTATTACAGGGGTGCCTCATGATGATTCTATCATGGTCACTATAATAAAATCATCGAGCTCTAAAGAAAATACAGATAAAACCTAGGAATCACTAAAAAAAAAAAAAAAAAAAAAAAAAAAACTTACCGGAATCAAGATGACTACCGAAAGAAGGAACTATGTTGAACAAGATCTCAGTTAGAAAGTGAATAATTGGTAACTATCACCAAACAGGAATGGTGGATCATCAACTGTTCAAAACCATTATTCAAAAGGGAAAAGTTCCAATTTTTCGAAGGTATGACACCACCGCCTTACAAGCTAAACTGCATCCACCAACGCCAACACATCGTTCCACTCCTGTTCTTCTTGGTGAGTGTGAATCGTTACAAATCTTTTCTCGGTGAACTCACACTCACCACCATTTCTTTGTGCAGCTACACATCCTATGATGTAGCTACTCATCTGCAACTCATCGTTTAGTTTGTGTTTTTCTACATCTTTTGGATCCATTCTGGGGACGTTTTGTTGCTTCCATTTCTTGAACAACATAATTTTTAAATGCATCTAAACTACACTCTAAGTTGCAATTTTGCCTAACCTTTTGAAAAAACATATCCAAAAAAATATAATTCCCAGACGGTAAAATAAAAAAATTACCAAATCTTTGAACCTTGCCATGATAATCCTGATAATATGGTCGGGCACAATGGAAGACGACCCTTGAATCAGTCATATAAAATACTTCTCCCGAATATGGATGACGAAAAGCAACTGTAATTGTTCCACTAGTAGGATAATCTTCAGCCATTATCAGAATCTGCTAAAAAGAAAAAAAAAAATTAAATCGTTCAGGGAAATCGTTTTTATGTCATACATTAAATAAGATTCGACCATGTAATTTCATGAACCGACAAACTGAGGGCTTAAACTGATCCTTTTTGTTCTATTACAGGGTGCCTCATGATGATTCTATCATGGTCACTATAATAAAATCATCGAGCTCTAAAGAAAATACAGATAAACTTACCGGAATCACTAAAAAAAAAAAAAAAAAAAAAAAAACTTACCGGAATCAAGATGACTACCGAAAGAAGGAACTATGTTGAACAAGATCTCAGTTAGAAAGTGAATAATTGGTAACTATCACCAAACAGGAATGGTGGATCATCAACTGTTCAAAACCATTATTCAAAAGGGAAAAGTTCCAATTTTTCTGAAGGTATGACACCACCGCCTTACAAGCTAAACTGCATCCACCAACGGCCAACACATCGTTCCACTCCTGTTCTTCTTGGTGAGTGTGAATCGTTACAAATCTTTTCTCGGTGAACTCACACTCACCACCATTTCTTTGTGCAGCTACACATCCTATGATGTAGCTACTCATCTGCAACTCATCGTTTAGTTTGTGTTTTTCTACATACTGGGATCCATTCTGGGACGTTTTGTTGCTTCCATTTCTTGAACAACGAATTTTTAAATGCATCTAAACTACACTCTAAGTTGCAATTTTGCCTAACCTTTTGAAAAAACATATCCAAAAAAATATAATTCCCAGACGGTAAAATAAAAAAATTACCAAATCTTTGAACCTTGCCATGATAATCCTGATAATATGGTCGGGCACAATGGAAGACGACCCTTGAATCAGTCATATAAAATACTTCTCCCGAATATGGATGACGAAAAGCAACTGTAATTGTTCCACTAGTAGGATAATCTTCAGCCATTATCAGAATCGCTAAAAAGAAAAAAAAAAATTAAATCGTTCGGGAAATCGTTTTTATGTCATACATTAAATAAGATTCGACCATGTAATTTCATGAACCGACAAACTGAGGGCTTAAACTGATCCTTTTTGTTCTATTACAGGGTGCCTCATGATGATTCTATCATGGTCACTATAATAAAATCATCGAGCTCTAAAGAAAATACAGATAAACTTACCGGAATCACTAAAAAAAAAAAAAAAAAAAAAAAAAAAAAAAAAAACTTACCAAAATCAAGATGACTACCGAAAGAAGGAACTATGTTGAACAAGATCTCAGTTAGAAAGTGAATAATTGGTAACTATCACCAAACAGGAATGGTGGATCATCAACTGTTCAAAACCATTATTCAAAAGGGAAAAGTTCCAATTTTTCTGAAGGTATGACACCACCGCCTTACAAGCTAAAACTGCATCCACCAACGGCCAACACATCGTTCCACTCTGTTCTTCTTGGTGAGTGTGAATCGTTACAAATCTTTTCTCGGTGAACTCACACTCACCACCATTTCTTTGTGCAGCTACACATCCTATGATGTAGCTACTCATATGCAACTCATCGTTTAGTTTGTGTTTTTCTACATCTTTGGATCCATTCCCGGGACGTTTTTGTTGCTTCCATTTCTTGAACAACATAATTTTTAAATGCATCTAAACTACACTCTAAGTTGCAATTTTGCCTAACCTTTTGAAAAAACATATCCAAAAAATATAATTCCCAGACGGTAAAATAAAAAAATTACCAAATCTTTGAACCTTGCCATGATAATCCTGATAATATGGTCGGGCACAATGGAAGACGACCCTTGAATCAGTCATATAAAATACTTCTCCCGAATATGGATGACGAAAAGCAACTGTAATTGTTCCACTAGTAGGATAATCTTCAGCCATTATCAGAATCTGCTAAAAAAAAAAAAATTAAATCGTTCGGGAAATCGTTTTTATGTCATACATTAAATAAGATTCGACCATGTAATTTCATGAACCGACAACTGAGGGCTTAAACTGATCCTTTTTGTTCTATTACAGGGTGCCTCATGATGATTCTATCATGGTCACTATAATAAAATCATCGAGCTCTAAAGAAAATACAGATAAACTTACCGGAATCACTAAAAAAAAAAAAAAAAAAAAAAAAAAACTTACCGGAATCAAGATGACTACCGAAAGAAGGAACTATGTTGAACAAGATCTCAGTTAGAAAGTGAATAATTGGTAACTATCACCAAACAGGAATGGTGGATCATCAACTGTTCAAAACCATTATTCAAAAGGGAAAAGTTCCAATTTTTCTGAAGGTATGACACCACCGCCTTACAAGCTAAACTGCATCCACCAACGGCCAACACATCGTTCCACTCCTGTTCTTCTTGGTGAGTGTGAATCGTTACAAATCTTTTCTCGGTGAACTCACACTCACCACCATTTCTTTGTGCAGCTACACATCCTATGATGTAGCTACTCATCTGCAACTCATCGTTTAGTTTGTGTTTTTCTACATATTGGATCCATTCCTGGGACGTTTTTGTTGCTTCCATTTCTTGAACAACAGAATTTTTAAATGCATCTAAACTACACTCTAAGTTGCAATTTTGCCTAACCTTTTGAAAAAACATATCCAAAAAATATAATTCCCAGACGGTAAAATAAAAAATTACCAAATCTTTGAACCTTGCCATGATAATCCCGATAATATGGTCGGGCACAATGGAAGACGACCCTTGAATCAGTCATATAAAATACTTCTCCCGAATATGGATGACGAAAAGCAACCTGTAATTGTTCCACTAGTAGGATAATCTTCAGCCATTATCAGAATCGATAAAAAAAAAAAAAAAATTAAATCGTTCAGGAAATCGTTTTTATGTCATACATTAAATAAGATTCGACCATGTAATTTCATGAACCGACAAACTGAGGGCTTAAACTGATCCTTTTTGTTCTATTACAGGGTGCCTCATGATGATTCTATCATGGTCACTATAATAAAATCATCGAGCTCTAAAGAAAATACAGATAAACTTACGGAATCACTAAAAAAAAAAAAAAAAAAAAAAAAAAAAAACTTAGGAATCAAGATGACTACCGAAAGAAGGAACTATGTTGAACAAGATCTCAGTTAGAAAGTGAATAATTGGTAACTATCACCAAACAGGAATGGTGGATCATCAACTGTTCAAAACCATTATTCAAAAGGGAAAAGTTCCAATTTTTCTGAAGGTATGACACCACCGCCTTACAAGCTAAACTGCATCCACCAACGGCCAACACATCGTTCCACTCCTGTTCTTCTTGGTGAGTGTGAATCGTTACAAATCTTTTCTCGGTGAACTCACACTCACCACCATTTCTTTGTGCAGCTACACATCCTATGATGTAGCTACTCATCTGCAACTCATCGTTTAGTTTGTGTTTTTCTACATACTGGATCCATTCCTGGGACGTTTTTGTTGCTTCCATTTCTTGAACAACAGAATTTTTAAATGCATCTAAACTACACTCTAAGTTGCAATTTTGCCTAACCTTTTGAAAAAACATATCCAAAAATATAATTCCCGAGACGGTAAAATAAAAAAATTACCAAATCTTTGAACCTTGCCATGATAATCCTGATAATATGGTCGGGCACAATGGAAGACGACCCTTGAATCAGTCATATAAAATACTTCTCCCGAATATGGATGACGAAAAGCAACTGTAATTGTTCCACTAGTAGGATAATCTTCAGCCATTATCGAATCTGCTAAAAAAAAGAAAAAAAAATTAAATCGTTCAGGAAATCGTTTTTATGTCATACATTAAATAAGATTCGACCATGTAATTTCATGAACCGACAAACTGAGGGCTTAAAACTGATCCTTTTTGTTCTATTACAGGGTGCCTCATGATGATTCTATCATGGTCACTATAATAAAATCATCGAGCTCTAAAGAAAATACAGATAAACTTACCGGAATCACTAAAAAAAAAAAAAAAAAAAAAAAAAAAAAACTTACCGGAATCAAGATGACTACCGAAAGAAGGAACTATGTTGAACAAGATCTCAGTTAGAAAGTGAATAATTGGTAACTATCACCAAACAGGGAATGGTGGATCATCAACTGTTCAAAACCATTATTCAAAAGGGAAAAGTTCCAATTTTTCGAAGGTATGACACCACCGCCTTACAAGCTAAAACTGCATCCACCAACGGCCAACACATCGTTCCACTCCTGTTCTTCTTGGTGAGTGTGAATCGTTACAAATCTTTTCTCGGTGAACTCACACTCACCACCATTTCTTTGTGCAGCTACACATCCTATGATGTAGCTACTCATCCGCAACTCATCGTTTAGTTTGTGTTTTTCTACATCTTTGGATCCATTCTGGGACGTTTTTGTTGCTTCCATTTCTTGAACAATGAAATTTTTAAATGCATCTAAACTACACTCTAAGTTGCAATTTTGCCTAACCTTTTGAAAAAACATATCCAAAAAAATATAATTCCCAGACGGTAAAATAAAAAAATTACCAAATCTTTGAACCTTGCCATGATAATCCTGATAATATGGTCGGGCACAATGGAAGACGACCCTTGAATCAGTCATATAAAATACTTCTCCCGAATATGGATGACGAAAAGCAACTGTAATTGTTCCACTAGTAGGATAATCTTCAGCCATTATCAGAATCTGCTAAAAAGAAAAAAAAAATTAAATCGTTCAGGGAAATCGTTTTTATGTCATACATTAAATAAGATTCGACCATGTAATTTCATGAACCGACAAACTGAGGGCTTAAACTGATCCTTTTTGTTCTATTACAGGGTGCCTCATGATGATTCTATCATGGTCACTATAATAAAATCATCGAGCTCTAAAGAAAATACAGATAAACTTACCGGAATCACTAAAAAAAAAAAAAAAAAAAAAAAAAACTTACCGGAATCAAGATGACTACCGAAAGAAGGAACTATGTTGAACAAGATCTCAGTTAGAAAGTGAATAATTGGTAACTATCACCAAACAGGAATGGTGGATCATCAACTGTTCAAAACCATTATTCAAAGGGAAAAGTTCCAATTTTTCCAAGGTATGACACCACCGCCTTACAAGCTAAACTGCATCCACCAACGGCCAACACATCGTTCCACTCTGTTCTTCTTGGTGAGTGTGAATCGTTACAAATCTTTTCTCGGTGAACTCACACTCACCACCATTTCTTTGTGCAGCTACACATCCTATGATGTAGCTACTCATCTGCAACTCATCGTTTAGTTTGTGTTTTTCTACATACTGGATCCATTCCTGGGACGTTTTTGTTGCTTCCATTTCTTGAACAACAGAATTTTTAAATGCATCTAAACTACACTCTAAGTTGCAATTTTGCCTAACCTTTTGAAAAAACATATCCAAAAAAATATAATTCCCAGACGGTAAAATAAAAAAATTACCAAATCTTTGAACCTTGCCATGATAATCCTGATAATATGGTCGGGCACAATGGAAGACGACCCTTGAATCAGTCATATAAAATACTTCTCCCGAATATGGATGACGAAAAGCAACTGTAATTGTTCCACTAGTAGGATAATCTTCAGCCATTATCAGAATCTGCTAAAAAGAAAAAAAAAATTAAATCGTTCAGGGAAATCGTTTTTATGTCATACATTAAATAAGATTCGACCATGTAATTTCATGAACCGACAAACTGAGGGCTTAAACTGATCCTTTTTGTTCTATTACAGGGTGCCTCATGATGATTCTATCATGGTCACTATAATAAAATCATCGAGCTCTAAAGAAAATACAGATAAACTTACCGGAATCACTAAAAAAAAAAAAAAAAAAAAAAAACTTACCGGAATCAAGATGACTACCGAAAGAAGGAACTATGTTGAACAAGATCTCACTTAGAAAGTGAATAATTGGTAACTATCACCAAACAGGAATGGTGGATCATCAACTGTTCAAAACCATTATTCAAAAGGGAAAGTTCCAATTTTTTTCGAAGGTATGACACCACCGCCTTACAAGCTAAACTTGCATCCACCAACGGCCAACACATCGTTCCACTCCTGTTCTTCTTGGTGAGTGTGAATCGTTACAAATCTTTTCTCGGTGAACTCACACTCACCACCATTTCTTTGTGCAGCTACACATCCTATGATGTAGCTACTCATCTGCAACTCATCGTTTAGTTTGTGTTTTTCTACATACTGGATCCATTCCTGGGACGTTTTTGTTGCTTCCATTTCTTGAACAACATAATTTTTAAATGCATCTAAACTACACTCTAAGTTGCAATTTTGCCTAACCTTTTGAAAAAACATATCCAAAAAAATATAATTCCCAGACGGTAAAATAAAAAAATTACCAAATCTTTGAACCTTGCCATGATAATCCTGATAATATGGTCGGGCACAATGGAAGACGACCCTTGAATCAGTCATATAAAATACTTCTCCCGAATATGGATGACGAAAAGCAACTGTAATTGTTCCACTAGTAGGATAATCTTCAGCCATTATCAGAATCTGCTAAAAAGAAAAAAAAAATTAAATCGTTCAGGGAAATCGTTTTTATGTCATACATTAAATAAGATTCGACCATGTAATTTCATGAACCGACAAACTGAGGGCTTAAACTGATCCTTTTTGTTCTATTACAGGGTGCCTCATGATGATTCTATCATGGTCACTATAATAAAATCATCGAGCTCTAAAGAAAATACAGATAAACTTACCGGAATCACTAAAAAAAAAAAAAAAAAAAAAAAAAAAAAAAACTTACCGGAATCAAGATGACTACCGAAAGAAGGAACTATGTTGAACAAGATCTCAGTTAGAAAGTGAATAATTGGTAACTATCACCAAACAGGAATGGTGGATCATCAACTGTTCAAAACCATTATTCAAAAGGGAAAAGTTCCAATTTTTCTGAAGGTATGACACCACCGCCTTACAAGCTAAACTGCATCCACCAACGGCCAACACATCGTTCCACTCCTGTTCTTCTTGGTGAGTGTGAATCGTTACAAATCTTTTCTCGGTGAACTCACACTCACCACCATTTCTTTGTGCAGCTACACATCCTATGATGTAGCTACTCATCTGCAACTCATCGTTTAGTTTGTGTTTTTCTACATCTTTGGATCCATTCTGGGACGTTTTTGTTGCTTCCATTTCTTGAACAACAGAATTTTTAAATGCATCTAAACTACACTCTAAGTTGCAATTTTGCCTAACCTTTTGAAAAAACATATCCAAAAAAATATAATTCCCAGACGGTAAAATAAAAAAATTACCAAATCTTTGAACCTTGCCATGATAATCCTGATAATATGGTCGGGCACAATGGAAGACGACCCTTGAATCAGTCATATAAAATACTTCTCCCGAATATGGATGACGAAAAGCAACTGTAATTGTTCCACTAGTAGGATAATCTTCAGCCATTATCGAATCTGCTAAAAAAAGAAAAAAAAATTAAATCGTTCAGTGGAAATCGTTTTATGTCATACATTAAATAAGATTCGACCATGTAATTTCATGAACCGACAAACTGAGGGCTTAAACTGATCCTTTTTGTTCTATTACAGGGTGCCTCATGATGATTCTATCATGGTCACTATAATAAAATCATCGAGCTCTTAAGAAAATACGAGATAAACTTACCGGAATCACTAAAAAAAAAAAAAAAAAAAAAAAAAAAAAAAAAAAAACTTTAGGAATCAAGATGACTACAGAAAGAAGGAACTATGTTGAACAAGATCTCGGTTAGAAAGTGAATAATTGGTAACTATCACCAAACAGGAATGGTGGATCATCAACTGTTCAAAACCATTATTCAAAGGGAAAAGTTCCAATTTTTCGAAGGTATGACACCACCGCCTTACAAGCTAAACTGCATCCACCAACGGCCAACACATCGTTCCACTCTGTTCTTCTTGGTGAGTGTGAATCGTTACAAATCTTTTCTCGGTGAACTCACACTCACCACCATTTCTTTGTGCAGCTACACATCCTATGATGTAGCTACTCATCCGCAACTCATCGTTTAGTTTGTGTTTTTCTACATATCGGATCCATTCTGGGGACGTTTTTGTTGCTTCCATTTCTTGAACAACATAATTTTTAAATGCATCTAAACTACACTCTAAGTTGCAATTTTGCCTAACCTTTTGAAAAAACATATCCAAAAAAATATAATTCCCAGACGGTAAAATAAAAAAATTACCAAATCTTTGAACCTTGCCATGATAATCCTGATAATATGGTCGGGCACAATGGAAGACGACCCTTGAATCAGTCATATAAAATACTTCTCCCGAATATGGATGACGAAAAGCAACTGTAATTGTTCCACTAGTAGGATAATCTTCAGCCATTATCAGAATCTGCTAAAAAGAAAAAAAAAATTAAATCGTTCGGGAAATCGTTTTTATGTCATACATTAAATAAGATTCGACCATGTAATTTCATGAACCGACAAGGCGAGGGCTTAAACCGATCCTTTTTGTTCTATTACGGGGTGCCTCATGATGATTCTATCATGGTCACTATAATAAAATCATCGAGCTCTAAAGAAAATACGAGATAAACTTACAGGAATCACTAAAAAAAAAAAAAAAAAAAAAAAAACTTAGGAATCAAGATGACTACCGAAAGAAGGAACTATGTTGAACAAGATCTCAGTTAGAAAGTGAATAATTGGTAACTATCACCAAACAGGGAATGGTGGATCATCAACTGTTCAAAACCATTATTCAAAAGGGAAAAGTTCCAATTTTTCTCGAAGGTATGACACCACCGCCTTACAAGCTAAACCTGCATCCACCAACGGCCAACACATCGTTCCACTCTGTTCTTCTTGGTGAGTGTGAATCGTTACAAATCTTTTCTCGGTGAACTCACACTCACCACCATTTCTTTGTGCAGCTACACATCCTATGATGTAGCTACTCATCTGCAACTCATCGTTTAGTTTGTGTTTTTCTACATACTGGATCCATTCCTGGGACGTTTTTGTTGCTTCCATTTCTTGAACAACATAATTTTTAAATGCATCTAAACTACACTCTAAGTTGCAATTTTGCCTAACCTTTTGAAAAAACATATCCAAAAAAATATAATTCCCAGACGGTAAAATAAAAAAATTACCAAATCTTTGAACCTTGCCATGATAATCCTGATAATATGGTCGGGCACAATGGAAGACGACCCTTGAATCGGTCATATAAAATACTTCTCCCGAATATGGATGACGAAAAGCAAGCGTAATTGTTCCACTAGTAGGATAATCTTCAGCCATTATCAGAATCTGCTAAAAGAAAAAAAAATTAAATCGTTCAGGAAATCGTTTTTATGTCATACATTAAATAAGATTCGACCATGTAATTTCATGAACCGACAACCGAGGGCTTAAACTGATCCTTTTGTTCTATTACAGGGTGCCTCATGATGATTCTATCATGGTCACTATAATAAAATTATCGAGCTCTAAAGAAAATACAGATAAACTTACCGGAATCACTAAAAAAAAAAAAAAAAAAAAACTTACTAGGAATCAAGATGACTAGAAAGAAGGAACTATGTTGAACAAGATCTCAGTTAGAAAGTGAATAATTGGTAACTATCACCAAACAGAATGGTGGATCATCAACTGTTCAAAACCATTATTCAAAAGGGAAAAGTTCCAATTTTTCTGAAGGTATGACACCACCGCCTTACAAGCTAAAACTGCATCCACCAACGGCCAACACATCGTTCCACTCTGTTCTTCTTGGTGAGTGTGAATCGTTACAAATCTTTTCTCGGTGAACTCACACTCACCACCATTTCTTTGTGCAGCTACACATCCTATGATGTAGCTACTCATCCGCAACTCATCGTTTAGTTTGTGTTTTTCTACATCTTGGATCCATTCTGGGACGTTTTGTTGCTTCCATTTCTTGAACAACAGAATTTTTAAATGCATCTAAACTACACTCTAAGTTGCAATTTTGCCTAACCTTTTGAAAAAACATATCCAAAAAAATATAACTCCCAGACGGTAAAATAAAAAAATTACCAAATCTTTGAACCTTGCCATGATAATCCTGATAATATGGTCGGGCACAATGGAAGACGACCCTTGAATCGAGTCATATAAAATACTTCTCCCGAATATGGATGACGAAAAGCAACTGTAATTGTTCCACTAGTAGGATAATCTTCAGCCATTATCAGAATCTGCTAAAAAAAAAAAAAAATTAAATCGTTCAGGAAATCGTTTTTATGTCATACATTAAATAAGATTCGACCATGTAATTTCATGAACCGACAAACCGAGGGCTTAAACCGATCCTTTTTGTTCTATTACAGGGTGCCTCATGATGATTCTATCATGGTCACTATAATAAAATCATCGAGCTCTAAAGAAAATACAGATAAACTTACAGGAATCACTAAAAAAAAAAAAAAAAAAAAAAAAAAAAAAACCGGAATCAAGATGACTAGAAAGAAGGAACTATGTTGAACAAGATCTCAGTTAGAAAGTGAATAATTGGTAACTATCACCAAACAGGAATGGTGGATCATCAACTGTTCAAAACCATTATTCAAAAGGGAAAAGTTCCAATTTTTCTGAAGGTATGACACCACCGCCTTACAAGCTAAACTGCATCCACCAACGGCCAACACATCGTTCCACTCCTGTTCTTCTTGGTGAGTGTGAATCGTTACAAATCTTTTCTCGGTGAACTCACACTCACCACCATTTCTTTGTGCAGCTACACATCCTATGATGTAGCTACTCATCTCGCAACTCATCGTTTAGTTTGTGTTTTTCTACATCTTGGATCCATTCTGGGACGTTTTTGTTGCTTCCATTTCTTGAACAACAGAATTTTTAAATGCATCTAAACTACACTCTAAGTTGCAATTTTGCCTAACCTTTTGAAAAAACATATCCAAAAAAATATAATTCCCAGACGGTAAAATAAAAAAATTACCAAATCTTTGAACCTTGCCATGATAATCCACGATAATATGGTCGGGCACAATGGAAGACGACCCTTGAATCAGTCATATAAAATACTTCTCCCGAATATGGATGACGAAAAGCAATTGTAATTGTTCCACTAGTAGGATAATCTTCAGCCATTATCGAGAATCTGCTAAAAAAAAAAAAAAAAAAAAAATTAAATCGTTCGGGAAATCGTTTTATGTCATACATTAAATAAGATTCGACCATGTAATTTCATGAACCAACAAACCGAGGGCTTAAACTGATCCTTTTTGTTCTATTACAGGGTGCCTCATGATGATTCTATCATGGTCACTATAATAAAATCATCGAGCTCTAAAGAAAATACAGATAAACTTACCGGAATCACTAAAAAAAAAAAAAAAAAAAAAAAAAAAAAAAAAAAAAAACTTACCGGAATCAAGATGACTACCGAAAGAAGGAACTATGTTGAACAAGATCTCAGTTAGAAAGTGAATAATTGGTAACTATCACCAAACAGGATGGTGGATCATCAACTGTTCAAAACCATTATTCAAAAGGGAAAAGTTCCAATTTTCGAAGGTATGACACCACCGCCTTACAAGCTAAATCGCATCCACTAACGGCCAACACATCGTTCCACTCTTGTTCTTCTTGGTGAGTGTGAATCGTTACAAATCTTTTCTCGGTGAACTCACACTCACCACCATTTCTTTGTGCAGCTACACATCCTATGATGTAGCTACTCATCTGCAACTCATCGTTTAGTTTGTGTTTTTCTACATACTTTGGATCCATTCCTGGACGTTTTTGTTGCTTCCATTTCTTGAACAATGAAATTTTTAAATGCATCTAAACTACACTCTAAGTTGCAATTTTGCCTAACCTTTTGAAAAAACATATCCAAAAAATATAATTCCCAGACGGTAAAATAAAAAAATTACCAAATCTTTGAACCTTGCCATGATAATCCCGATAATATGGTCGGGCACAATGGAAGACGACCCTTGAATCGGTCATATAAAATACTTCTCCCGAATATGGATGACGAAAAGCAACTATAATTGTTCCACTAGTAGGATAATCTTCAGCCATTATCGAATCTGCTAAAAAGAAAAAAATTAAATCGTTCAGTGGAAATCGTTTTTATGTCATACATTAAATAAGATTCGACCATGTAATTTCATGAACCGACAAACCGAGGGCTTTAAACTGATCCTTTTTGTTCTATTACGGGGTGCCTCATGATGATTCTATCATGGTCACTATAATAAAATCATCGAGCTCTAAAGAAAATACGAGATAAACTTACCAGGAATCACTAAAAAAAAAAAAAAAAAAAAAAAAAAAACTTACTTAGGAATCAAGATGACTAGAAAGAAGGAACTATGTTGAACAAGATCTCAGTTAGAAAGTGAATAATTGGTAACTATCACCAAACAGGAATGGTGGATCATCAACTGTTCAAAACCATTATTCAAAAGGAAAAGTTCCAATTTTTCGAAGGTATGACACCACCACCTTACAAGCTAAAGCGCATCCACCAACGGCCAACACATCGTTCCACTCCTGTTCTTCTTGGTGAGTGTGAATCGTTACAAATCTTTTCTCGGTGAACTCACACTCACCACCATTTCTTTGTGCAGCTACACATCCTATGATGTAGCTACTCATCTGCAACTCATCGTTTAGTTTGTGTTTTTCTACATACTGGATCCATTCTGGGACGTTTTTGTTGCTTCCATTTCTTGAACAACAGAATTTTTAAATGCATCTAAACTACACTCTAAGTTGCAATTTTGCCTAACCTTTTGAAAAAACATATCCAAAAAAATATAATTCCCAGACGGTAAAATAAAAAAATTACCAAATCTTTGAACCTTGCCATGATAATCCTGATAATATGGTCGGGCACAATGGAAGACGACCCTTGAATCAGTCATATAAAATACTTCTCCCGAATATGGATGACGAAAAGCAAGCTGTAATTGTTCCACTAGTAGGATAATCTTCAGCCATTATCAGAATCTGCTAAAAAAAAAAAAAAAATTAAATCGTCAGGGAAATCGTTTTTATGTCATACATTAAATAAGATTCGACCATGTAATTTCATGAACCGACAAAGCGAGGGCTTAAACCGATCCTTTTTGTTCTATTACAGGGTGCCTCATGATGATTCTATCATGGTCACTATAATAAAATCATCGAGCTCTAAGAAAATACGAGATAAACTTAACGGAATCACTAAAAAAAAAAAAAAAAAAAAACTTACCAGGAATCAAGATGACTAGAAAGAAGGAACTATGTTGAACAAGATCTCGGTTAGAAAGTGAATAATTTGTAACTATCACCAAACAGGAATGGTGGATCATCAACTGTTCAAAACCATTATTCAAAAGGGAAAAGTTCCAATTTTTTCGAAGGTATGACACCACCGCCTTACAAGCTAAATTGCATCCACCAACGGCCAACACATCGTTCCACTCCTGTTCTTCTTGGTGAGTGTGAATCGTTACAAATCTTTTCTCGGTGAACTCACACTCACCACCATTTCTTTGTGCAGCTACACATCCTATGATGTAGCTACTCATCCGCAACTCATCGTTTAGTTTGTGTTTTTCTACATCTTTGGATCCATTCTGGGACGTTTTTGTTGCTTCCATTTCTTGAACAACAGAATTTTTAAATGCATCTAAACTACACTCTAAGTTGCAATTTTGCCTAACCTTTTGAAAAAACATATCCAAAAAAATATAATTCCCAGACGGTAAAATAAAAAAATTACCAAATCTTTGAACCTTGCCATGATAATCCCGATAATATGGTCGGGCACAATGGAAGACGACCCTTGAATCGGGTCATATAAAATACTTCTCCCGAATATGGATGACGAAAAGCAACTATAATTGTTCCACTAGTAGGATAATCTTCACCATTATCAGAATCTGCTAAAAAAGAAAAAAAAATTAAATCGTTCAGGGAAATCGTTTTTATGTCATACATTAAATAAGATTCGACCATGTAATTTCATGAACCGACAAGCGAGGGCTTAAAAGCTGGATCCTTTTTGTTCTATTACGGGGTGCCTCATGATGATTCTATCATGGTCACTATAATAAAATCATCGAGCTCTAAAGAAAATACAGATAAACTTACCGGAATCACTAAAAAAAAAAAAAAAAAAAAAAAAAAACTTCCGAAATCAAGATGACCCTAGAAAGAAGGAACTATGTTGAACAAGATCTCAGTTAGAAAGTGAATAATTGGTAACTATCACCAAACAGGAATGGTGGATCATCAACTGTTCAAAACCATTATTCAAATATTCTGATGACGCTCCGCTTTGCTGACGATGATGTGTTTCTATGAATGTGTTGATGTTGTTGAGAGGGAGAGAGAATGATGCTAAATCGCAAATCGATATTCAAAAGGAGTTTTCATCTTTAAAAGTCACCCTCATGATTGACGGAATTAGCACTCAAGAGATCAAAAATAGTGCTTTGAAAGTGGTGCGAAGTTGGGTAGCTCACCATTCCTACCCGGAATTGACGTACGGTGACACACACTCTAATGACTTTTCTAGAAAGTCACAAAAACCGAAGGTCGGTGCCTCGCTTGATGTAAAAATGGGTAGTCTCCACTATGGGTGATCACAATTCTACTACCGAATATCTAAACAACACCTAATTTGCCCTCCGGTATGGTTAAATCCAACTTTAACGCTCTAATCAACTAAGAAACCCGATTGTGTTCTCCAAGTACTTCCAAGTTCGTTATTTCGGTCAGGACTTTCTATGTAAACATAGCTAGAAGCATGCTAGTGACTCTAAAATCTCTAAAAGTTGGAGGTTTTTATGCAAGTATTTACAAAGAGTTTTTTTTTTTTTTTTTTTTTTGTACAATATGGTGTTAACTAGACTTAGAAAATAAACTACATTTTTTTTTTTAACAAGAAATGAATATAATACTAAAACGATAAAACTTGTATTGTCTTGATTTCATAAACTTCACTAATTCTCATCCTATTTTCTTTTCTTTTCTTTGTTGCATGTAAACCTTGGACTATTTCACTTTTCTTCAAATATTCTGATGACGCTCCGCTTGCTGACGATGATGTGTTTCTATGAATGTGTTGATGTTGTTGAGAGGGAGAGAGAATGATGCTAACTGCAAATCGATATTTAAAAGGAGTTTTCATCTTTAAACGTCACCCTCATGATTGACGGAATTAGCACTCAAGAGATCAAAAATAGTCCGAAAGTGGTGCGAAGTTGGTAGCTCACCATTCCTACCCGGAATTGACGTACGGTGATACACACTCTAACAGCCTTTTCTAGAAAGTCACAAAAGCGAAGGTCGGTGCCTCGCTTGATGTAAAAATGGGTAGTCTCCACTATGGGTGATCACAATTCTACTACCGAATATCTAAACAACACCTAATTTGCCCTCCCGGTATGGTTAAATCCAACTTTAACGCTCTAATCAACTAAGAAACCCGATTGTGTTCTCCAAGACTTCCAAGTTCTCGTTATTTCGGTCGGACTTTCTATGTAAACATAGCTAGAAGCATGCTAGTGACTCTAAAATCTCTAAAAGTTGGAGGTTTTTATGCAAGTATTTACAAAGAGTTTTTTTTTTTTTTTTTTGTACAATATGGTGTTAACTAGAATTAGAAAATAAACTAGATTTTTTTTTTTTTTTTTTTAACAAGAAATGAATATAATACTAAAACGATAAAACTTGTATTGTCTTGATTTCATAAACTTCACTAATTCTCATCCTATTTTCTTTTCTTTTCTTTGTTGCATGTAAACCTTGGACTATTTCACTTTTCTTCAAATATTGATGACGCTCCGCTTTGCCGACGATGATGTGTTTCTATGAATGTGTTGATGTTGTTGAGAGGGAGAGAGAATGATGCTAACTGCAAATCGATATTCAAAAGGAGTTTTCATCTTTAAACGTCACCCTCATGATTGACGGAATTAGCACTCAAGAGATCAAAAATAGTCTTTGAAAGTGGTGCGAAGTTGGGTAGCTCACCATTCCTACCCGGAATTGACGTACGGTGATACACACTCTAACAGACTTTTCTAGAAAGTCACAAAAGCGAAGGTCGGTGCCTCGCTTGATGTAAAAATGGGTAGTCTCCACTATGGGTGATCACAATTCTACTACCGAATATCTAAACAAACACCTAATTTGCCCTCCGGTATGGTTAAATCCAACTTTAACGCTCTAATCAACTAAGAAACCCGATTGTGTTCTCAGACTTCCAAGTTCTGTTATTTGGTCAGACTTTCTATGTAAACATAGCTAGAAGCATGCTAGTGACTCTAAAATCTCTAAAAGTTGGAGGTTTTTATGCAAGTATTTACAAAGAGTTTTTTTTTTTTTTTTTTTTTGTACAATATGGTGTTAACTAGACTTAGAAAATAAACTACATTTTTTTTTTTTAACAAGAAATGAATATAATACTAAAACGATAAAACTTGTATTGTCTTGATTTCATAAACTTCACTGATTCTCATCCTATTTTCTTTTCTTTTCTTTGTTGCATGTAAACCTTGGACTATTTCACTTTTCTTCAAATATTGATGACGCTCCGCTTCTTGTGATGATGTGTTTCTATGAATGTGTTGATGTTGTTGAGAGGGAGAGAGAATGATGCTAACTGCAAATCGATATTTAGAAGGAGTTTTCATCTTTAAACGTCACCCTCATGATTGACGGAATTAGCACTCAAGAGATCAAAATAGTGCTGAAAGTGGTGCGAAGTTGGGTAGCTCACCATTCCTACCCGGAATTGACGTACGGTGACACACATTCTAACAGACTTTTCTAGAAAGTCACAAAAAGCGAAGGTTGGTGCCTCGCTTGATGTAAAAATGGGTAGTCTCCACTATGGGTGATCACAATTCTACTACCAAATATCTAAACAACACCTAATTTGCCCTCCGGTATGGTTAAATCCAACTTTAACGCTCTAATCAACTAAGAAACCCGATTGTGTTCTCCAAGTACTTCCAAGTTCTGTTATTTCGGTCAGACTTTCTATGTAAACATAGCTAGAAGCATGCTAGTGACTCTAAAATCTCTAAAAGTTGGAGGTTTTTATGCAAGTATTTACAAAGAGTTTTTTTTTTTTTTTTTTTTTTTTTTTTTTTTGTACAATATGGTGTTAACTAGACTTAGAAAATAAACTACATTTTTTTTTTTTTTAACAAGAAATGAATATAATACTAAAACGATAAAACTTGTATTGTCTTGATTTCATAAACTTCACTAATTCTCATCCTATTTTCTTTTCTTTTCTTTGTTGCATGTAAACCTTGGACTATTTCACTTTTCTTCAAATATTCGATGACGCTCCGCTTGTCTTGACGATGATGTGTTTCTATGAATGTGTTGATGTTGTTGAGAGGGAGAGAGAATGATGCTAACCGCAAATCGATATTTAAAAGGAGTTTTCATCTTTAAACGTCACCCTCATGATTGACGGAATTAGCACTCAAGAGATCAAAAATAGTCTTTGAAAGTGGTGCGAAGTTGGGTAGCTCACCATTCCTACCCGGAATTGACGTACGGTGACACACACTCTAATGCTTTTCTAGAAAGTCACAAAAGCGAAGGGTCGGTGCCTCGCTTGATGTAAAAATGGGTAGTCTCCACTATGGGTGATCACAATTCTACTACCGAATATCTAAACAACACCTAATTTGCCCTCCGGTATGGTTAAATCCAACTTTAACGCTCTAATCAACTAAGAAACCCGATTGTGTTCTCCAGTACTTCCAAGTTCTGTTATTTCGGTCAGACTTTCTATGTAAACATAGATAGAAGCATGCTAGTGACTCTAAAATCTCTAAAAGTTGGAGGTTTTTATGCAAGTATTTTTTTTTTTTTTTTTTTTTTTTTTTTTTTTTGTACAATATGGTGTTAACTAGACTTAGAAAATAAACTACATTTTTTTTTTTTTAACAAGAAATGAATATAATACTAAAACGATAAAACTTGTATTGTCTTGATTTCATAAACTTCACTAATTCTCATCCTATTTTCTTTTCTTTTCTTTGTTGCATGTAAACCTTGGACTATTTCACTTTTCTTCAAATATTCGATGACGCTCCGCTTGTCGACGATGATGTGTTTCTATGAATGTGTTGATGTTGTTGAGAGGGAGAGAGAATGATGCTAACCGCAAATCGATATTTAAAAGGAGTTTTCATCTTTAAACGTCACCCTCATGATTGACGGAATTAGCACTCAAGAGATCAAAAATAGTCTTAAAAGTGGTGCGAAGTTGGGTAGCTCACCATTCCTACCCGGAATTGACGTACGGTGACACACACTCTAATGACTTTTCTAGAAAGTCACAAAAGCGAAGGTCGGTGCCTCGCTTGATGTAAAAATGGGTAGTCTCCACTATGGGTGATCACAATTCTACTACCAAATATCTAAACAACACCTAATTTGCCCTCCGGTATGGTTAAATCCAACTTTAACGCTCTAATCAACTAAGAAACCCGATTGTGTTCTCCAAGGTACTTCCAAGTTTCATTATTTCGGTCAGACTTTCTATGTAAACATAGCTAGAAGCATGCTAGTGACTCTAAAATCTCTAAAAGTTGGAGGTTTTTATGCAAGTATTTACAAAGAGTTTTTTTTTTTTTTTTTTTTTTTTTGTACAATATGGTGTTAACTAGACTTAGAAAATAAACCACATTTTTTTTTTTTTTTTTAACAAGAAATGAATATAATACTAAAACGATAAAACTTGTATTGTCTTGATTTCATAAACTTCACTAATTCTCATCCTATTTTCTTTTCTTTTCTTTGTTGCATGTAAACCTTGGACTATTTCACTTTTCTTCAAATATTCGATGACGCTCCGCTTGCGACGATGATGTGTTTCTATGAATGTGTTGATGTTGTTGAGAGGAGAGAGAATGATGCTAACTGCAAATCGATATTTCAAAAGGAGTTTTCATCTTTAAACGTCACCCTCATGATTGACGGAATTAGCACTCAAGAGATCAAAAATAGTCTTTGAAAGTGGTGCGAAGTTGGGTAGCTCACCATTCCTACCCGGAATTGACGTACGGTGATGACACACTCTAATGACTTTTCTAGAAAGTCACAAAAACGAAGGTCGGTGCCTCGCTTGATGTAAAAATGGGTAGTCTCCACTATGGGTGATCACAATTCTACTACCAAATATCTAAACAGCACCTAATTTGCCCTCCGGTATGGTTAAATCCAACTTTAACGCTCTAATCAACTAAGAAACCCGATTGTGTTCTCCAGTACTTCCAAGTTCTGTTATTTCGGTCAGACTTTCTATGTAAACATAGCTAGAAGCATGCTAGTGACTCTAAAATCTCTAAAAGTTGGAGGTTTTTATGCAAGTATTTACAAAGAGTTTTTTTTTTTTTTTTTTTTTTTTTTTTTTGTACAATATGGTGTTAACTAGACTTAGAAAATAAACCACATTTTTTTTTTTTTTAACAAGAAATGAATATAATACTAAAACGATAAAACTTGTATTGTCTTGATTTCATAAACTTCACTAATTCTCATCCTATTTTCTTTTCTTTTCTTTGTTGCATGTAAACCTTGGACTATTTCACTTTTCTTCAAATATTCTGATGACGCTCCGCTTGCTGACGATGATGTGTTTCTATGAATGTGTTGATGTTGTTGAGAGGGAGAGAGAATGATGCTAACTGCAAATCGATATTTAAAAGGAGTTTTCATCTTTAAACGTCACCCTCATGATTGACGGAATTAGCACTCAAGAGATCAAAAATAGTGCTTGAAAGTGGTGAAGTTGGGTAGCTCACCATTCCTACCCGGAATTGACGTACGGTGACACACACTCTGTGACTTTTCTAGAAAGTCACAAAAGGCGAAGGTCGGTGCCTCGCTTGATGTAAAAATGGGTAGTCTCCACTATGGGTGATCACAATTCTACTACCGAATATCTAAACAGCACCTAATTTGCCCTCCGGTATGGTTAAATCCAACTTTAACGCTCTAATCAACTAAGAAACCCGATTGTGTTCTCCAAGACTTCCAAGTTCGTTATTTCGGTCAGACTTTCTATGTAAACATAGCTAGAAGCATGCTAGTGACTCTAAAATCTCTAAAAGTTGGAGGTTTTTATGCAAGTATTTACAAAGAGTTTTTTTTTTTTTTTTTTTTTTTTTTTTTTTTTTTTTGTACAATATGGTGTTAACTAGACTTAGAAAATAAACTACATTTTTTTTTTTTTTTTTAACAAGAAATGAATATAATACTAAAACGATAAAACTTGTATTGTCTTGATTTCATAAACTTCACTAATTCTCATCCTATTTTCTTTTCTTTTCTTTGTTGCATGTAAACCTTGGACTATTTCACTTTTCTTCAAATATTCTGATGACGCTCCGCTTGCTGACGATGATGTGTTTCTATGAATGTGTTGATTTTGTTGAGAGGGAGAGAATGATGCTAACTGCAAATCGATATTTAAAAGGAGTTTTCATCTTTAAACGTCACCCTCATGATTGACGGAATTAGCACTCAAGAGATCAAAAATAGTCTTTGAAAGTGGTGCGAAGTTGGGTAGCTCACCATTCCTACCCGAATTGACGTACGGTGACACACACTCTAACTTGACTTTTCTAGAAAGTCACAAACTGGCGAAGGTCGGTGCCTCGCTTGATGTAAAAATGGGTAGTCTCCACTATGGGTGATCACAATTCTACTACCGAATATCTAAACAACACCTAATTTGCCCTCCGGTATGGTTAAATCCAACTTTAACGCTCTAATCAACTAAGAAACCCGATTGTGTTCTCCAAGACTTCCAAGTTCTCGTTATTTCGGTCGAGACTTTCTATGTAAACATAGCTAGAAGCATGCTAGTGACTCTAAAATCTCTAAAAGTTGGAGGTTTTTATGCAAGTATTTACAAAGAGTTTTTTTTTTTTTTTTTTTTTTTTTTGTACAATATGGTGTTAACTAGACTTAGAAAATAAACTTTTTTTTTTTTTTTTTTTTTAACAAGAAATGAATATAATACTAAAACGATAAAACTTGTATTGTCTTGATTTCATAAACTTCACTAATTCTCATCCTATTTTCTTTTCTTTTCTTTGTTGCATGTAAACCTTGGACTATTTCACTTTTCTTCAAATATTCGATGACGCTCCGCTTGTCTGACGATGATGTGTTTCTATGAATGTGTTGATGTTGTTGAGGGAGAGAGAATGATGCTAAGCGCAAATCGATATTTAAAAGGAGTTTTCATCTTTAAACGTCACCCTCATGATTGACGGAATTAGCACTCAAGAGATCAAAAAATAGTTTGAAAGTGGTGCGAAGTTGGGTAGCTCACCATTCCTACCAGGAATTGACGTACGGTGACACACACTCTATGACTTTTCTAGAAAGTCACAAAAAGGCGAAGGTCGGTGCCTCGCTTGATGTAAAAATGGGTAGTCTCCACTATGGGTGATCACAATTCTACTACCGAATATCTAAACAAGCACCTAATTTGCCCTCAGGTATGGTTAAATCCAACTTTAACGCTCTAATCAACTAAGAAACCCGATTGTGTTCTCCAAGACTTCCAAGTTCTGTTATTTCGGTCAGACTTTCTATGTAAACATAGCTAGAAGCATGCTAGTGACTCTAAAATCTCTAAAAGTTGGAGGTTTTTATGCAAGTATTTACAAAGAGTTTTTTTTTTTTTTTTTTTTTTTTTTTTTTTTTGTACAATATGGTGTTAACTAGACTTAAAAAATAAACCACATTTTTTTTTTTTTTTTTTTAACAAGAAATGAATATAATACTAAAACGATAAAACTTGTATTGTCTTGATTTCATAAACTTCACTAATTCTCATCCTATTTTCTTTTCTTTTCTTTGTTGCATGTAAACCTTGGACTATTTCACTTTTCTTCAAATATTCTGATGACGCTCCGCTTGCCGACGATGATGTGTTTCTATGAATGTGTTGATGTTGTTGAGAGGGAGAGAGAATGATGCTAGCGCAAATCGATATTTAAAAGGAGTTTTCATCTTTAAACGTCACCCTCATGATTGACGGAATTAGCACTCAAGAGATCAAAAATAGTCTTTGAAAGTGGTGCGAAGTTGGGTAGCTCACCATTCCTACCCGGAATTGACGTACGATGACACACACTCTAATGACTTTTCTAGAAAGTCACAAAAACTGAAGGTCGGTGCCTCGCTTGATGTAAAAATGGGTAGTCTCCACTATGGGTGATCACAATTCTACTACCGAATATCTAAACAACACCTAATTTGCCCTCCGGTATGGTTAAATCCAACTTTAACGCTCTAATCAACTAAGAAACCCGATTGTGTTCTCCGGTGCTTCCAAGTTCTGTTATTTCGGTCGGACTTTCTATGTAAACATAGCTAGAAGCATGCTAGTGACTCTAAAATCTCTAAAAGTTGGAGGTTTTTATGCAAGTATTTTTTTTTTTTTTTTTTTTTTTTTTTTTTTTTTTTTTTTTTTGTACAATATGGTGTTAACTAGACTTAGAAAATAAACTACATTTTTTTTTTTTTTTTTTAACAAGAAATGAATATAATACTAAAACGATAAAACTTGTATTGTCTTGATTTCATAAACTTCACTAATTCTCATCCTATTTTCTTTTCTTTTCTTTGTTGCATGTAAACCTTGGACTATTTCACTTTTCTTCAAATATTCTGATGACGCTCCGCTTGCTGACGATGATGTGTTTCTATGAATGTGTTGATGTTGTTGAGAGGGAGAGAGAATGATGCTAACTGCAAATCGATATTTAAAAGGAGTTTTCATCTTTAAACGTCACCCTCATGATTGACGGAATTAGCACTCAAGAGATCAAAAATAGTCTTTGAAAGTGGTGCGAAGTTGGGTAGCTCACCATTCCTACCCGGAATTGACGTACGGTGACACACACTCTAACACTTTTCTAGAAAGTCACAAATCGAAGGTCGGTGCCTCGCTTGATGTAAAAATGGGTAGTCTCCACTATGGGTGATCACAATTCTACTACCGAATATCTAAACAAGACCTAATTTGCCCTCCGGTATGGTTAAATCCAACTTTAACGCTCTAATCAACTAAGAAACCCGATTGTGTTCTCCAGTACTTCCAAGTTCTGTTATTTCGGTCAGACTTTCTATGTAAACATAGCTAGAAGCATGCTAGTGACTCTAAAATCTCTAAAAGTTGGAGGTTTTTATGCAAGTATTTACAAAGAGTTTTTTTTTTTTTTTTTTTGTACAATATGGTGTTAACTAGACTTAGAAAATAAACTACATTTTTTTTTTTTTAACAAGAAATGAATATAATACTAAAACGATAAAACTTGTATTGTCTTGATTTCATAAACTTCACTAATTCTCATCCTATTTTCTTTTCTTTTCTTTGTTGCATGTAAACCTTGGACTATTTCACTTTTCTTCAAATATTCGATGACGCTCCGCTTGTCGACGATGATGTGTTTCTATGAATGTGTTGATGTTGTTGAGTGGGAGAGAGAATGATGCTAAGCGCAAATCGATATTTAAAAGGAGTTTTCATCTTTAAACGTCACCCTCATGATTGACGGAATTAGCACTCAAGAGATCAAAAATAGTCTTGAAAGTGGTGCGAAGTTGGGTAGCTCACCATTCCTACCCGGAATTGACGTACGGTGACACACACTCTATGACTTTTCTAGAAAGTCACAAAAAAGCGAAGGTCGGTGCCTCGCTTGATGTAAAAATGGGTAGTCTCCACTATGGGTGATCACAATTCTACTACCGAATATCTAAACAACACCTAATTTGCCCTCCCGGTATGGTTAAATCCAACTTTAACGCTCTAATCAACTAAGAAACCCGATTGTGTTCTCCAAGACTTCCAAGTTCTGTTATTTCGGTCCAGACTTTCTATGTAAACATAGCTAGAAGCATGCTAGTGACTCTAAAATCTCTAAAAGTTGGAGGTTTTTATGCAAGTATTTACAAAGAGTTTTTTTTTTTTTTTTTTTTTTTTTTTTTTTGTACAATATGGTGTTAACTAGACTTAGAAAATAAACCACATTTTTTTTTTTTTTTTAAAAAGAAATGAATATAATACTAAAACGATAAAACTTGTATTGTCTTGATTTCATAAACTTCACTAATTCTCATCCTATTTTCTTTTCTTTTCTTTGTTGCATGTAAACCTTGGACTATTTCACTTTTCTTCAAATATTCTGATGACGCTCCGCTTGCTGACGATGATGTGTTTCTATGAATGTGTTGATGTTGTTGAGAGGGAGAGAGAATGATGCTAACTGCAAATCGATATTTAAAAGGAGTTTTCATCTTTAAACGTCACCCTCATGATTGACGGAATTAGCACTCAAGAGATCAAAAATAGTCCGAAAGTGGTGCGAAGTTGGGTAGCTCACCATTCCTACCCGGAATTGACGTACGGTGACACACACTCTAATGACTTTTCTAGAAAGTCACAAAAACCGAAGGTCGGTGCCTCGCTTGATGTAAAAATGGGTAGTCTCCACTATGGGTGATCACAATTCTACTACCAAATATCTAAACAACACCTAATTCGCCCTCCGGTATGGTTAAATCCAACTTTAACGCTCTAATCAACTAAGAAACCCGATTGTGTTCTCCAGTACTTCCAAGTTCTGTTATTTCGGTCAGACTTTCTATGTAAACATAGCTAGAAGCATGCTAGTGACTCTAAAATCTCTAAAAGTTGGAGGTTTTTATGCAAGTATTTACAAAGAGTTTTTTTTTTTTTTTTTTTTTTTTTTTTTTTTGTACAATATGGTGTTAACTAGACTTAGAAAATAAACCACATTTTTTTTTTTTTTTTTAACAAGAAATGAATATAATACTAAAACGATAAAACTTGTATTGTCTTGATTTCATAAACTTCACTAATTCTCATCCTATTTTCTTTTCTTTTCTTTGTTGCATGTAAACCTTGGACTATTTCACTTTTCTTCAAATATTCGATGACGCTCCGCTTGCCGACGATGATGTGTTTCTATGAATGTGTTGATGTTGTTGAGAGGAGAGAGAATGATGCTAACTGCAAATCGATATTTAAAAGGAGTTTTCATCTTTAAACGTCACCCTCATGATTGACGGAATTAGCACTCAAGAGATCAAAAATAGTCTTGAAAGTGGTGCGAAGTTGGGTAGCTCACCATTCCTACCCGGAATTGACGTACGGTGACACACACTCTAATGACTTTTCTAGAAAGTCACAAAAAGCGAAGGTCGGTGCCTCGCTTGATGTAAAAATGGGTAGTCTCCACTATGGGTGATCACAATTCTACTACCGAATATCTAAACAACACCTAATTTGCCCTCCGGTATGGTTAAATCCAACTTTAACGCTCTAATCAACTAAGAAACCCGATTGTGTTCTCCAAGACTTCCAAGTTCTCGTTATTTCTGGTCGGACTTTCTATGTAAACATAGCTAGAAGCATGCTAGTGACTCTAAAATCTCTAAAAGTTGGAGGTTTTTATGCAAGTATTTACAAAGAGTTTTTTTTTTTTTTTTTTTTGTACAATATGGTGTTAACTAGACTTAGAAAATAAACCACATTTTTTTTTTTTTAACAAGAAATGAATATAATACTAAAACGATAAAACTTGTATTGTCTTGATTTCATAAACTTCACTAATTCTCATCCTATTTTCTTTTCTTTTCTTTGTTGCATGTAAACCTTGGACTATTTCACTTTTCTTCAAATATTCTGATGACGCTCCCTTGCTGACGATGATGTGTTTCTATGAATGTGTTGATGTTGTTGAGTGGGAGAGAGAATGATGCTAACCGCAAATCGATATTTAAAAGGAGTTTTCATCTTTAAACGTCACCCTCATGATTGACGGAATTAGCACTCAAGAGATCAAAAATAGTTTGAAAGTGGTGCGAAGTTGGGTAGCTCACCATTCCTACCCGGAATTGACGTACGGTGACACACACTCTAACAGCTTTTCTAGAAAGTCACAAAACTGAAGGTCGGTGCCTCGCTTGATGTAAAAATGGGTAGTCTCCACTATGGGTGATCACAATTCTACTACCGAATATCTAAACAAGACCTAATTTGCCCACCGGTATGGTTAAATCCAACTTTAACGCTCTAATCAACTAAGAAACCCGATTGTGTTCTCCAGTACTTCCAAGTTCTGTTATTTCGGTCAGACTTTCTATGTAAACATAGCTAGAAGCATGCTAGTGACTCTAAAATCTCTAAAAGTTGGAGGTTTTTATGCAAGTATTTACAAAGAGTTTTTTTTTTTTTTTTTTTTTTTTTTTTTTTTGTACAATATGGTGTTAACTAGACTTAGAAAATAAACTACATTTTTTTTTTTTTTTTTTTTAACAAGAAATGAATATAATACTAAAACGATAAAACTTGTATTGTCTTGATTTCATAAACTTCACTAATTCTCATCCTATTTTCTTTTCTTTTCTTTGTTGCATGTAAACCTTGGACTATTTCACTTTTCTTCAAATATTCTGATGACGCTCCGCTTGCTGACGATGATGTGTTTCTATGAATGTGTTGATGTTGTTGAGAGGGAGAGA